>PISX010017679.1:0-42725 GCA_004024625.1 Mellivora capensis | reverse complement strand
TGCAGCCATCAAAAGAAATGAAATCTTGCCATTCGCAACGACGTGGATGGAACTAGAGGGTATCATGCTTAGTGAAATAAGTCAATCAGAGAAAGACAACTATCATATGATATCCCTGATATGAGGAAGTGGAGATGCAACATGGGGGACTAGGGGGGCAGAAAAAGAAGAAAAGAAACAAGATGGCATTGGGAGGGAGACAAACCATAAGTGACTCTTAATCTCACAAAACAAACTGAGGGTTGCTGGGGAGAGGGGGTCGGGAAAGGGGGGTGGGGTAATGGACATTGGGGAGGGTATGTGCTATGGTTAGTGCTGTGAAGTGTGTAAACCTGGCGATTCACAGACATGTACCCCTGGGGATAAAAATTTGTTTATAAAAAATAAAAATTAAAAAAAAGAAAGAATAGGTATATATTTAATATTAATATTTCCATATCTCCCACCAAAGTACCTCTACCAATTTATACTTTCAGTAGCTGTGTACGAGATGACTGTTTTCCTGCAAATTTCAAAACAACTAATCTTTAAAAATGTGACTTGTTAATTAAATGTATGAGATATGTATATAAAAATAATAAAACCAAATAGCCTCAAAGAGTTGAATCTCTGATGATAGAAAAGACAGTGTAGCAATTCTGAAATTTTCACAAGTGGGTGAGTTAGTAAATAAATTTTGGGGTCCCTGGGTGGCTCAGTTGGTTAAATGTCTGCTTTTGTTCTAGGTTATGATCCCAGAGTCCTGGGATTGAGTCCTACTTCAGGCTCACTCCCCCTGCCTGTGCTCTCCCTCTCTGTCCCTCTCTTACTCTGACAAAATCTTAAAAAAAAAAAATTTTTTTTAAAGGACTGTAGATAGACAAAAAACACCCAGCAACAGCTCCCGATGGTAACCCAAAAACAGAACTGGGTGATACAAGAAAGATGCACAGTGGGCGCCTGGGTGGCTCAGTGGGTTGAGCCGCTGCCTTCAACTCGGGTTATGATCTCAGGGTCCTGGGATTGAGGCCCGCATTGAGCTCTCTGCTTGGCGGGGAGCTTGCTTCCCTCTCTCTCTGTCTGCCTCTCTACCTACTTGTGATCTCTCTGTCAAATAAATAAATAAAATCTTTTAAAAAAGAAAAGAAAGAACGATGCACTGTAACTGTCAAGTTTGGAGGGAGACATACAGCCCATCAGGTGTTTTAAAAATGTCATGAACTTCAGGCATTTGAAACCATCTTTCAAAGCTGGGGAGGGATGTGGGAGGGGAGAGGGGCCTTCCATGTTCATGAAACCATGTGGACAAAGGAAGTTAATAGGTACCTTTGAAGTGTAATGAGTGAGTCCACTTGGATTGGAGAATATGGAAAGTGTAAAAACATATTAAACAATAAGGTTTGGGAAGGTACTTAACACCTATCTAGTGCAGTGTTTTTCAAGGCTAGCAGTACTTACCTCTCGCCAACCTACTCATCAGTGAATATCACTTGGGTGCTTACATTTTTCCAAACATCTTTTACTTAGCAACTTACTTTTATGCTCAGGTAGTAGATTCATAAGAATGCATTGATCTTTCAGTTCATACTTAATGGTTCCTGAATACCTAAGATTGAATGCACATTTAGAATCTCATACCATATTGCTTATAAGTTGAATTTTTCTTAAGAGCATCAAGTACTAGGTTACTGGGTGGCTCAGTGGGTTAAGCCTCTGCCTTCGACTCAGGTTGTGATCTCAGGGTCCTGGGATCGAGACCCACATTGGGCTCTCTGCTTGGCAGGGAGCCTGCTCCTCCCCCCCACCTGCCTCTCTGCCTACTTGTGATCTCTGTCAAATAAATAAATAAAACCTTAAAAAAAAAAAGAGCATCAAGAGCTAATTATTTAACAATAGGACTGTGCAATATAAAAAGAGCAACAAACATGTATTTACTCATTTAATTAATTAGATCTCTTCCTTACACATTAGAAATGATTCCGTTCACTAAGAAGAAACTAAGAGCTATCTATACTTTTCTCCTGGTTTTTCTAATGTTCTGAGCAGGTTGACTATTTGGCTTTTTTTCTTTTTCTTGACAGTGTGTGAAGTTATTTGACAGGTAGTTTGTTATATCTGTCATACGAACTTGTTAGAATAGAATAGTAAGCATTCTACCTTTAGCTACCATTTAAATGCCACTATTCAAGATAACTGCATGGCTTATTGAATAAGCAGTGTTTTATTTTTGCTTTTGTGGCAATGAATTCTACTGGAAGAAACATAATTGAGCATTTTCTTCATTCCTTTTTAAATCCATTTTACTCTAAGGCCTACAATACCTTGATATATACTAAGTTGGTTTTTTTCTTTTTCCAAGTAATAGCAGTGAAAAACAAATTGTTCATTGCCCTTACTATTGTAATATTAATCTAAGAAAGAAAGACAAATTTGAAGATCTTATATTAGAAACACTACTCTGACTTGCTTTTTTTTGTGAGTGCCAAAGGAATTTTCCATTCTTTTGGCATTATTTTAAAGTGTAGAAGTCATAGAAGAAAGATGACAAAGGGTATTATTTTATTTTGTTTTATAAGCCGTGAAAAAAAGAAATGGCTTTCTTTTGTGGCTACCTCCCTACCTGCTATCTTTGGATATAGGTATCTTAGTTTAGAGGAAACTAGTTTTAACAGAAAGATAGACCCGAATTCAAATCCTAACCATACCATTTATTGGCATTGTGTCTTTGAACAAGTCTAATTAAGGTGCGTATGCCTCTGTAGATATAACTGATTGGCTGTCTGTGCCCACAAAGGAAGCATCAAGGGTGTTTTTGCTTTTTACTTCTCCATATACTCTTATCACAATTCTCAAAGGTATAAAAATCCATGGCACCTGGGTGTCTCCGTTGGTTAAGCATCAAACTCTTGATTTTGGCTCAGATGATGATCTCAGGGTTGTGGCATTGAGCCTCATGTCAGGCTCTGTGCTCACCAGGGAGTTTGCTTTGGATTCTCTCTGTCCCTCTTCCTTTGCCCTCCCCCCAGTTTTCTCTCCCCCCCCCATTTTCTCTCTCTCTCACTAAAATAAATAAATAAATAATTAAAAAGGAAAAAATCCACCAAAGAGCTGAAAATAATTTGAATTATCCCCCTTTTGGTCTGTTCCTTTTAGATATAAGGGGAAGGGCATGAAGTTAGTAATAGGCCATAAACATAAAAGGTTGCTCAACCTTATTAGTAATCAAGGCAAAGCAAATTGAGACCATTGCTAAAAAATAAAAATATGATGATTCCAAATGTTGGCTAGGATTTAGATCAACTGAAAGAAACACTTTTTCCAGGTGGGTGTATAAATCAGCACAGCCTCCTTGGAAAATAAATTGGCACTATCTTGTAAATGTTAAACTTTATTTGTGACCCTGCAGTTCCACTGCTTGGTATATATCCTGTGTTGACACTCTTATATGTGTAGAGCAGAAGACACGTACAAGAATGTTTATAGTGGTATGATTGATGTCACCAAAAATCGGGAACAATCTATATAAGTAGAATAAATAAACTTTTTTTAAAAAAAGATTTTATTTATTTGACAGACAGAGATCACAAGTAGGCAGAGAGAGAGGAGGAAGCAGGCTCCCCGCTGAGCAGAGAGCCCAATGCAGGGCTCGATCCCAGGACCCTGGGATCATGATCTGAGCTGAAGGCAGAGGCTTTAATGCACTGAGCCACCCAAGCACCCCAATAAACTTTGATATATTCATATAATGTAGTCTTTTACCTCATTAAATGGATGTAATAAGTGGATGAATCTTGTTTGCGTAATACTTACTATTAAAAAAGCATATTGTGGGGCGGGCTCTCTGCTCAGCGGGGAGTCTGCTTACCCCCCTTCTCTCTTCCTGCCTCTCTGCCTACTTGTGATCTCTGTCAAATAAATAAAATCTTTTAAAAAAAGCATATTGGGAAGACTACATACATATGGTACAATTCTTAAAGCTCTTAAACAATCAAAACTGTTGGGTCTATGGTCAAAGGAGCGAGACTGATACAAAGCAAAGGTCAAGCAAAGCTTTATTTCGCGCCAAGCATCGAGAATCAAACTGACCGGCCAGGGACGTCTCTTGCAAAGAGGCGACAACCCTCTGCCTTACAGACTAGCTTTTAAGGGCAAAGGCCATGTGGTTGGGCATATATATATATATATATATATATATATATATATAAAATATTATAACAGGTGGCCAATGAGACTGTAACACAGAGAAAGCTACACAGTCCTGCTAGGTCACACATAAGTGACCAATTGAATTACAATTTACCCTATAGTAGATATTTGAACTAGCCTATCACCTTGGTCAGAAGGGGCGTCCAAAATGCACCCAAAGGGCGGGGCCCATACTCCTTGGTAGCTAGGAGACAGTATGCACCCCCACTGACTGAATGCCTCCGCCTGGTCTGACCCACTCTTGTATTTGGGCTTTGTTACCTGGACCTGTTTTTAAGTAAATTCCCTGAAGGGGGAGGGCAGGGTTAGGATGGAGCTGCTCTGGCTAAATAGGCCCTTACAAAAACTAAATAATATATTGTTTAAGAATATAGATGTAATTTAAAAGACAATGGAATTTAAAAATAATGAAAAGTGGTAGAACCAGTAAATAAAAATGAAATTCTAAAAAATATTCAAATAATACAAAAGAATACAGAAAAGGAGGTATAGGGGAGTAAAAATAGAGGTGACAAACAGAAAATAAATAGTGACATTATAGACCCAAATCTAACTGTTTCAAATTACATTAAATGTTTATGAACTAAACACTACAATTAAAAGGCAACAATTGTCACAATAGATAAAGCAAGATGCAACTTTAGTTTTTTAAAGATATATTTATTTCAGAGAAAGAGAGAGTGTGGGAGGGTGGAGAGGCGCAGCGGGAGAGAGAATCTCAAGGAGACTCCGCACTGAGTACAGAACCCAGTGTAGGGCTGGATCTCACAAACCCGAAACCATGACCTGAGCTGAAACCGAGTCGGACACTCAACCAACTGTGCCACCCAGTCTCCCCAAGATGCATCTATATTTTGTTTATAAGAGACAGTCTTTAAAACATAAAAAGATTGAAAAATGTGTTTTGTAAGCAGCATAAGTAAGTCTGTAATAGCTATATTAATATCAGATAAAGTAGGTTTAAAGACAGAAAGTCTTACTAGAAGATAAAGCAATCTTGAAAAAAAAGAATCAAGTTAGAGGATTTATAGTTCCTCAAAACTTACTATAAAGTACGGTAGTCAAGATAGTGTAGTCCTAGCATAGAGACTGGCAAATAGATCAATGGAACAGAATAAAGAACCCAGAAGTAGACCTCACCTATACAATCATTTGATTTTTTACAAAGGAGCCAAGTAACCCAATGGGGAAAAGAAAGTCTTCAACAAATAGTTCTTGAAACTAGATATCCATGTGGAAAAAAATGAACCTCCTACTCACACCATACACAAATATTTTTTAAGGATGTTTCAGAGACCTTATATATAAAACCATAAAGCTTTTATTAAAAAATAAATTTTTATTAAAAAATATGGTAGAGTAGGGGTGCCTGGGTGGCTCAGTCAGTTGAGTGCTTGACTCTTGGTTTCGGCTCAGGTTATGATCTCAGGGTCTTGGGATTGAGCCCTGATTCTGGCTCGGTGCTCTCTAGGGAGTATGCTTCTCTTCCTCTCTCTCTGCTCCTGCCCCCATTCATGCACGTACTCTCACTCTCTCTATCTCAGATAAATAAAATCTTTAAAAGAAGAAGAAGAAGAAGAAAAACACCTTGTACAACATTTAAAAAATAATATAGTATTTTTGTGACCAAAGGGTAAGCAAAAGTTTCTGAGGACATGGAAAACAAAAACCATTGGAGAAGAAAATTGCTAATTAAACTGTTGATAAGTGTAGTGTTACAAGCGCTTTGCAAAAAGGCCTGGCAATTTCCTAGAAAACTTTTCATGCATCTATCCCATTACCCCCAAGAGAAACAAAAACATTTCCACCAAAAAAACACAAAAGAGGGCTCCTTGGTGGCTCAGTCACTTAAGTCTTCAGCTTTTGGTTTCGGCTCAGGTCATTTTGTCGGGTCCTGGTATCAAGCCCTGCATCAGGCTCTGCTATCAGCAGGGGTGTCTGCTTGAGATTCTCTCCCTCTTCCCTTCCCCCTGCTTGTGTGCACTCTCCCTTTAAAATAAATAAATCTTTTTATTAAAAAAAATGAAGGATTACCCATATAACAGCTTTACTCATAATAGACAAAAATTCAAACACCCCAAGCCTGTATATCAGTAGGAGATGAATAAACAAACTGTGGTGTATTCATACAATGGAATCCTCAGGAATAAAAAGGAATGAGCTCCTGTTACATGCAACGACATGAATGAATCTCAAAACATAATGCTGAGTAAAAGAAGCCTCACACAAGAGTACATACTATATGATTCCATTTATATGAACAGTGGAATCATATGCTATGTGCTAACTTGGGGGAAAAAGTTGTGGTAGAAACATCAGAACAATGGTTGCCTCTAGGGAGTGGGTGGTGCTGGGTATTGACTGAGAAGAGGTACAAGAAAAATTTCTGAAGTGATAGAAATGTTTTGCTTCTTGATAGAAGTTTTAGTTACATAGATATATACATTTTCAAAACTCACTGAATGGTGCACTTAAGATTTGTGCGTTTCATTGTATATAAATTTTACTATAAGAGGGAAAACTGTAAGACTGAATTCTAATTAATTATACACACTTAATGGCAAGTGTACTGATGTCTGTAACCTAGGTTAAAATGCATCAAAAAGGGGTGCCTGGGTGGCTCAGTGGGTTTAAGCCTCTGCCTTCGGCTAAGGTCATGATCCCAGAGTCCTGGGATGGAGTCCCTCATCGGGCTCTCTGCTCAGCAGGGAGCCTGCTTCTCCATCTCTCTCTGCCTGCCTCTCTGCCTACTTGTGATTTCTGTCTGTCAAATAAATAAATAAAAATCTTTAAAAATAAAATAAAGTAAAATGCATCAAAAATAGGATGGATTGATGGAAAGGCAAACAGATAAATTAATATGCGATACAGTAAGTATATAAATATTAATGGTAGAATACATATGGTGAATATACAGATTCACTATATGGTTTTTCAACCTGTTTATGTTTGAAATTTTTTATAGTAGAGTGAGAACAAGAAAATTACAAACTTAAAATTCAAAATAGTAATCACATCTTGGGAGAAGGATAAGAATGGGAGATAGATAATCACACAGGTGCAAAGGTTTCAGTACTAGTCTGGCTCTTTTTATTTTAAGGGGTTTTTTAAAAAGATTTTATTTATTTTAGAGCAAGAATGCGAGCAGGGTGAGGCGCAGAGGGGGAAGGAGTATGAGGGGGAAAGAATCTCGAGCAGACTCCACGCTGAGCAGAGCCCAACATGGGGCTTGATCTTACAACCCTGAGATCATGACTGAGCCAAAGCCAAGAGTCAGATGCTTAACCAACTGAGCTACTCAGGTGCCCCAGTACTAGTCTAGCTTTTCAGTACTAGTCTATCTGTTCAGTGTTCACAGATACTGTATTATTGTATTATTGTGCCTCTTAACTTAAATTTATCTTAACTATACCCTTTATATAGTTTTTCATACAATTAAAAAATACTAGAATACATCAGAAGTTGAGTTCAATTAGCCAGTGATAACAATAATGAAGCACTATTTGTTAAATGACATTCCAAGAAATCATTTCTCTATATTATAGTTCCCCTGGGCCTCAAAATCTAACATGCACATTTGCTTATCTGAATCTGTTCCTTTTCTGTCTTGAAAACTTTCCAGGTTCTGACTCTAGAGACAATCAGTTCTTTTCCTTTTAATACCTTTCTTTTCAATCTCTAAAGGGGGTACTTCTGAACCTAAAATCTCCCCTACAGGCAAATAGTTTAGTGCACTATGACATTCAACCTGTCTTCTTTCTGTGGGTAGAATCTTTGCTGCGTTCTTCCCTTTATGGAAAATAATAGGCATGCCTGAAATCAATAACAAAAATAAAAGGAAAATAAAAGTTGTAGAGTTTAAAGCAATAGTAGCTGACCAGGAATGGAGACAGAATGATATAGAGGTGAATGGTTTTGGTTCAATAAACTCAAAAATGTAGGTGGCTCAGTGGCAGATAGTACACATACTGTTTGAAATTATTTTTGGCCTCCAGTTTTTATGTTCGCCAAATAGAGCGAAGTGACCAAAAGCAAATATAAAATATTAGGGAACAAACTTAAGGAAAAACTTAGCACCTTACTATTATTAATTCTCACACCTTTTCTCACTTTTTCTTTATGTCAGTGTTCTTATGTACATGAAAATCTGTGTCATAACTTACAAGACCTAACCTAGGACAGGAAGGAGTAAATGATAGGCTTCTTCCATGTGCTGGGAGGCAGTATTTTATCAGTTTTAATTCTAACTTCATCATATGAGTTTCCTTGGGAAACTTACTTAGATCCTCTGTGAATTTCATCTGTAAAATCCATATTTCATTGAATCTAAATTGCCATGTTATAACACCCTCAATTATCTTATGTGCCACTAAGAAAAAAGAGATATCGCAATTAAACTATGATTCAGTGCTTTTTTATTGATTGAAGATATTTATGCTTAGCTCTGTGTATGTGTGTAAGAGAGAGAATCAGTGAGAAATATAGTACTATCAGCCTTCTGAATTATTTTTTAAGATTTTATTTATTTATTTATTTATCTGTTTATTTTAGAGAGCACACAAGCATGGGCAGAGGGAGGAGAGAGAGAATCCCAAGCAGACTGTGCATTAAGCTTGCAGCCCACTGCTGGGCTCAGTCTCACGACCCCAAAATCATCACCCGAGCAGAAACCAAGAGTCAGAACCTTAACCAGCTCGGCCACCCAGGCATCCCTCAACCTTCTGAACTTATAAGTAATAAGTAGAGCAATGTACTTGAAGTGTTGAGCAAGGAGCCTGGCACATTATAAACACTCAATAACTAGTAGTCTTTGTGTTGAGGGCAATATTGTGATTTGATCATGAGTGCTTTGTGAAGTGGTTCATTGTTGGTTGTTCTTTGGGGACCAGAATTATTAATACAACATCTTGGTGAGATTTGTTGGTGGCAATCAGAATGCCCACTCATTTTGAATCTGAAGTAGCATAACTGTGGCATAACATCTTTAGTTGGTTTTCAGAGGTAATTCTTTTAACTATTAGCAGTTGGTTATCAATGAAATTTGTTGGCTATTGTTGAAGTTTCCTCCAGAAATAAATTCTACTGATA
The DNA here is from genome assembly GCA_004024625.1 of Mellivora capensis. NCBI lineage: Eukaryota > Metazoa > Chordata > Mammalia > Carnivora > Mustelidae > Mellivora > Mellivora capensis. Next base: position 33,452 of record PISX010017679.1, on the reverse strand, counting down.
CATAACCTTCCCTGTTGGTTGAAGTGCTATTTATGGAGAAAATTTGTTCAAGTGCACAAGATGAGGGGCGCCTGAGGGGCTCAGTCAGTTAAGCATCTGCCTTCAGCTCAGATCAGGATCCCAGGGTCCTGGGATCCAGCCCTTCATCAGGCTCCCTGCTCAGCAGGGAGTCTGTTTTTCCCTCTCCATTCCTCATGCCTGTGTTCCCTCTTGCTGTGTCTCTCTCTGTCAAATAAATAAAATCTTTTTAAAAGCTTAGTAAAATTGCTTTATTGATACTATATGAGACCTCAGGTTTTAAATTATTTTTTTTTTATCATTTTCCTTTCTATGCAGGAGGCAGACAGTGGGGAGGAGGAATGCCGGTCACAGCCCCGGAGGTATGTTTGTTCATTGTACTCTATAGCATTTCTGTAGTTAATGTTTTTTCTCTAATTCTTAGTCTTGTCAGATTAGCTTACCTTGGTTTTCCAGGAAGACTAATTGGTTTCTCAAAAAGGGATTGTTTTAAGAATCCAGTTACTGACTCAGATTTAAAATGGTTAATTGCATTATGTTGTACACATGACACTAAGATAATGTTGTATGTCAATTATACGTCCATACATACATACATACATACATATAATGGTAGATTGTTTTAAGAAAGTGCAGGTATGCCAATACTGGCCCAATTTTTACCCAAATCTGGAGAACTATCTTGAGTAATAAAAAAGTAAATTTTCATTACCTTTTAGGAAAATATCAACTGGACATTTCAGCCTTCAGTTTTGTACTTAGATTTGTCATTCATTTTGATAGATATTTAAATTCTTCTAGATTGGTCAATATTTCACTTCCTAAATACAAAAGATATAGTGAGTGACTTACCCAATCCTTTATATACAATGACTACTCACAGAGTGGTGGGCATATTATTAAAAGGGTACCAGTACTTGCTGCCGTTAAAAGAAAAAGATTATGAGAGATATTTAGGAAGTATATAAATATTTTTATTATCTCATTTAAATGGCTTTATAAATCAACTTTTTTCCCCAAGAAACAGTTCTGGTAAGTTCAGGATAAGTCATATAAATGCTACCAAACTTGTGTCCTCCAAACTCAATCACATGAGCCATTCTGTATGATACAGAGGAAGTATACAGTAAGCATGCTCAAAGTGGAGAACCTGGCTAGAAGGAATGTTCCTTAATGATAAATTATCAAGTGTTTGTTGCTGTATACCACTCTTGCAAACTATAAGTTTTTATAAAAATCATTCCTTTTCATTGTAACTGAGGCTTATTGACAGTATATTTTCTGTCTTCGTTAGCATGAAAACTTGACTTGAAACTTTCTCACTATCTGTTGGGGAAGATCTGAGAGTGAAGTGTCATTCTTTTGCATAGGGCTAAGAGAAAGAAACCCAGAAAAAATTTTAGCCGAATGATTACCAGAGGCATCATAACCTTATTCCTATTAGAATGAAAAGAGGATTCCAAAGGACTCTGAATTTTTTACTAGGCCAAATGTAAAGATCGTTGGGTTAATTTCAAGCATTACATATTGACTTGGCATCTACTGGGATAATTGTTGTTCCAAATATTACATAATGAGGCAATGCAGGTTTACTCTCATTAACAGTCCTGAATTGTCAAGCCATTAAGAACCATTAAGACCACTGTTTTTTAAACTGTTGATAATAAATTATTAATATGACTAGCAGAGGGTTTTTGTAGGCTTCTTCTGTTTACAAGAAAAGGATCATTTATACAAAGAAGGAATGAAGAAAAACCTGGTAGTACCCTTTTTTAAAAATCAAACTTTACTTGCCTGTTGTAATTTCTTACATTCGATATGTTTCCCAGGCTGTTTCTAAATCTAATTGCTTTAGTCTGACTCAAAGCAAAGAAACTTCTCTTAAGTGCCAGTTGAATACCTTGTTGCTAGACGGTATGTAAGAGGTTGATTTTTTGTGTGCTTGACTACTACAGATTATTCTGGCATTCCCTATCACTTACCACAGAATAAACCGGCACTGAGTTAGCATCATTTCACTGAGCATGCCTGAACTCATCTTTTCAGTTTGAGAGTTCAATTGCGGTTTGTAGTAGAGAATTGAGTATAGAGTAAACAGCATATTATTAAAACTAATACCAATTCCACATAATAAAAAAGATGTTTTATTAATTATCTCTTATTTTAACCAAATGCCATTTGTTGGGAAAGTCTTAAAAGTAATCATTTAATATAATAAGTCCAAGCTATGAAGTCTTTAAAAACCGATGTTCACAGGCAACAACAAAAATAGATAAATTAGTCTACATCAAAATTTTTGTAAATCATATAGCTGATTAGGGGTCAATGCCTAGAATATATAAAGAACTCTTACAACTCAAGTACAATAGAAAAAGAACAACCTGTCTTATTCAGCTCAGACTTCTATAAAAAATACCCATAGACTGAGTAGCTTAAACAACAGGTATTTATTTCTTATAATTCTGGAGGCAGGGAAATCCAAGATCAATGTGCTGGCATATTTGGTTCCTGGTGAGAGCTTTCTTCCTGGCTTTCAGACAGCTGTGTTCTTGCTGTGGTCTCATATGGCTGTGTGAGAGAGGATGCCCTGGTTTCTTCCTCATACGTAGACGTGAATCCTGTCATGGGAGCCCCATAACATCATCATGATATCATCTAACCCTTATTTCCTTCCAGAGGCTCCTATCTCTAAATACCATCATATCAGGGGTTAGGGCTTCAAGATATGGATTGGTGAGCTACACAAATATTCAGTTCATTCCACCCTGTGCCTCAAACTCATATCCTTCTCACATAAAAAATATGTTCATTCCATCCCAGTAGCCCCAAAAGTCTTAACTCATTTGAGCATGAAGTCCAAAGTCTCATCTAAATGTCTCATCGAAATCATGGGGCACCTGGGTGGCTCAGTCAGTTAAGCATCTGCCTTCAGCTCAGATCATGATCCCAGGGTCCTGGGATCGAGCCCCATATCAGGCTTCCTGCTCAGTGGGGAGTCTGTTTCTCCCTCTCCCTCCTCCCCTTCCCCTGCTTGTGCTCTCTCACTTCTCTCTCAAATAAATAAAACCTTTTTTAAAAATCTCATCTAAATCAGATACAGGTGAGATTAGAGACAGAATTTCTCTCCAGCTATGAACCTCTGAAACCAGATAAGTTGTGCACTTCAAGACACAGTGGTAAGACAAGCTTAGGAAAACATTCCCATTCCAAAAAGGGAAAAAAGAAAGAAAGAAGAGGTGACAGTTAATTCAAAACTTAGCAAGGCAAATTTCATTAGATCTTAAGGCTCAATAATAATGCTCTTTGGTTTGATACTCTGCACTGGGGACCCACTGGGGTGGTTGTCCTGCCTTCAAGACCCACTGGAATGGCGGTGTCATCTCCTCAGCGCAGCAAGGCAGCCCTGCACCTTTGGCTCCCTTGAAGTGCCACCCATCTGGCATTCTGCAAGGGCCCATCTACCTGGCATTCTGCTGGGCAGCAGAACCAATGTAAAGGCAGACTTGCCCTCAGCCCTTGCACTCTGGGTCTGTAGTTGGAGTAGCAGTCCTAATTATCTCTGAATCTCCTTTGGGGTCCTTCTTTCCTTTTCTTGAAGGATAATGTATGTTCACAGCCTTCCTTCATTCTGTCTTACTTTCTTTGGTTCCTCCAATTCTAGCTGGCAGTGTTTCTGCTGTTATAAATCCCATCTCTATTCTTAGCTTCTGTGGAGATAGCTGTGGAGAGGTCCATGGTTCACACCCACTTTAATCACCACACCCTTGGTGTTTTCTTTTGAACATGATTTCTTATTTTTTACAATATAGACCTGAGAATTTTCCACATCTCTAAGTTCTGTTTCATTTTGCTTAACAACTACTTCTTCAATTCATTTCTCTCTTCTCATGTTTTACTATTTACAGTTGGAAGGAAGTAAGCTGTTCCTTCAATGCTTTGCTTAAAAATCTAAGTTATATATCTAATTTCCTCACTCACAATTTATGCTTTTCACAAGACACTAGAACATGAACCTAATTTAGCTAAGTCCTTTCCTACTTTATAACAAGTATTGCCTTTTCTCCATTATCCAATAACATGTTTCTTATTTCTGAGACCTCACTGGAACGGACTTTACTGCCCATATTTCTGTCAACATTCTGTTCATGATTATGATGTATTCTTTAAGAAGATGGAGGGCTTTTTCTCCAGCCCTCCTCTTTTCTTTCTGAGCTCTCACCAGAATTGCCAATTAACACTCCCTTCATGACAGTCTTAGATTTTACAAGCATGTACCTCAGAATTCTTCCAGCTTCTAGTCATTACTCAATTCCAAAACCACTGCCACATTTTTAGGTATTCAATATAGCAACACCCCACTTCCCAGTACCAAAATCCACAGTTGAGTTTTCCGGAGAAAATAGGAAATATATAGGTAGATTTAGTATAAGGAGTTGGTTCACCCAATTATGGAAGCTGGGAAGTCCCCAAGATCTACAAGTTGGAGACCCTGGAGAGCTGATGGTCTAACTTCCAGTCTGAGCCTGAGTCTAGCTCATCAAGCTATGATGTCATAGCTCAAAGACAGGCAGAAAGAGCAAATTCTTCCTTGCTCAGCCTTTTGTTCTATTCAGGCCTTCACTGGAATGGTGAAGCCTACCCACATTGGGAAGGGCCATCTGTTTTACTCAGTCTACTGATTCAAATGTTAATCTCTTCCAGAAACACCCTCAGAGACACCCCCAGAATAATGTTTAACCAAATTTCTGGGCCCAGAAATCTGTGGCCCCGTCAAGTTGACACATAAAATTAACCTTTGAACAACTCAATTTTAAAAAATGAGTAAAGAATATTTCTCCAAAGAAGGTATACAAATGACCAATAAGTTTATGAAAAGATGTTCAGTATCACTAATCATTAGGGAAATGCAAATCAAAACTAAAATGAGATATATCAGCACACTCATCAGGATGACCACTGTCCAGAAAACAGAAAATAAGTATTGGTGAGGATGTGGAGAAAGTGAAACCCTTATGCATTGTTATTGAGAATGTAAAATGGTACAGTATAGCAGGTCCTCAAAAAACTAAAAATCTAACTACTATATGCTCCAGCAATTCCACTTCTGGCTATATACCCAAAAGAATCAAAAGCAGGGTCTTAAGAAATTTGTACATGCATGTTCATAGCAACATTATTAACAATAACCAAAAGATGGAAGCAACCCAGGTGTCCACTGGCAAATAAATGGATGAATAAATATGATATAGCCATACAATGGAATATTACTCAGCCTTTAAAAGGGGAGGAAATTATGACAAATGTTGCATGGATAAACCTTGAGGACATTATGCTAAGTGAAATATGTTTCCACTTACATGAGATACCTACTATAGTCAGAGTCTCAGAGACAGCAAATAGAATGTTGATTGCCAGGGCTGGGGGAGGAAGAGAGAGGAGTTACTGTTTAATGGATACAGAGTTAAAAAGTTTTGGAAGAGAAAAAAGTTCTAGAGATGGATGGTGGTGATAGTTACTCAACAGTGGGAATGTACTTAATGTACACTTACAAATAGTTAAGATGGCAAATTTTATTTTATGTACATGTTACTATAGTTAAAAAACAATGTAGGGGCTCCTGGGTGGCTCAGTCGTTAGGCATCTGCCTTTGCCTTAGGTCATGATCCCAGGGTCCTGGGATTGAGCCCTGCATCGGGCTCCCTGGTCAGCGGGGAGTCTGCTTCTCCCTCTCCCACTCCCCCTGCTTACATTCCCCATCTCACTGTCTCTTTCTCTCTCTCTCTCTGTCAAATAAATAACAAAATCTTAAAAAAAAAATACAGTGTATTCATGCTACACCTTTTTATGACAATTCTGGCAATACTTTGTCTTTCTCAAAAGATAAGCATGAAAAGATAACATGATCACAGAGCTAAAAACCAAGTTGTATATTATTTTTGGTAAAAAAGATAAACAGATGACACTCAATGCCAGTTTTCCTTGTGCATGTTTATGAAGGCAATGCTTTGCTGATTGTGTGATGACCTACTTTGCTTAATTGGGAACAACGAGGAAGGTGAGTATAAAACTAAAACATACAGAATCCAATAATCAATAATTTGACCTATAAATGGCTCTCTCATATGAGTTAACTAATAAAATTATAAGACCATAAATAAAAGTGAACAAAAGAAATATCACTGAAATCTTTGAAATCCCAAAACATCTTTTCTAAGGTGAGTAGTTGTGGACTTTAGATATAAATTTAGAAAATAAGTATTTTAATTATAGTAGAGCTCTTCCATTCCTGTGTGTACCAACGTAAGCTAAAAATTGTATAAAGAGTAAAGAAATGACCTTTAGGAAATTATTTGTAAGGTCAGAAATTTATAGTATTATACAATAATATGGCTTCAGAGATCCAGAAATTGTGCTATTTTTTAAAAAGGCAAATGAATATTTAAGCCATTCAGGATAGTTTTTATATTTTCCCCAGCCAATTCAAGGAATACATATAATATTTGTTACCAATTTTTGTTTATTTGTTTCAAAAATTTTTGTCTTTTTTTCCCCCAAGAATTCTGTTTTATTGACTTTAGAAGTGTAAACACCATGAGTGAATTCTACAAGTTGACTTTAATGGAATAGAATGGTGGTCTGTAAAGAAGGTGACTTTTTAAATTTTATTGTAGTTGACATACAATATTATATTACTTTCAGCTGTACAACATAGTTATTCAACATTTATATATATTACAAAGTAATGACCATGATAAATCTATGTACTATCTGTCACCATACAAGTTGTTGCAGTATTATCTCTTTTCTCTGTACTGTCTGTACGTTGCATCCTGTGACTTACTTATTTTATAACGGGAAGTCTGTTTCCCTTATTTCACCCATCCCCTCAGTCCCTCCCCTTTGGCAACCAACAGATTGTTCCCTGTATCTATGAGTCTGTTTCTCTTTTGTTGTTTGGTCATTTTGTTTTCTAGATTCCACATATAAATGAAATCATACAGTATTTATCTTGCTCCAGCTTATGTCACTCAGCATATACTCCCTGGGTTCATCCATGACATGGAAAGCAAGATTTCATTCTTCTTTATGGCTGAGTAATAGTTTACATATTCCACTGTGTGTATGTGTGTGTGTATATACATATATCCATGCATACTTATATGTAGACTTACATCTTCTTTACCCAGTCATCTGTTGTTGGACACCTAGTTTCCTTCCATATCTTGGCTATTTTAAATAATGCTGCAGTAAACATAGGGATGTATGTATCTTTTTGAATTCATGCTTTTGTATTTTTTCAGATAAATACCCAGAAGTGGAATTGCTGGATTATATGGTAGTTCTATTTTCAATTTTTTGAGGAACCTCTGTACTGTTTTCCATAGTGGCTATACTGCTTTGCATTCCCACCAACACTGCACAAGTCCCTTTTCTGCACATCTTTACTAATACCTGTTATTCCTTGTCTTTGGATACTAGCCATTCTGACAGGTGTGAGGTGATACCTCATTGTGATTTTGATTTGCATTTCCCTAATGATGAGTGATGTTGAGTATCTCTTCATACGTTTGTTGTTTGTTAGCCATCTATGTGTCTTCTTTGGAAAAATGTCTATTCAAGTCCTGTGCCCATTTTTAAATCGAATTGTTTATTTTTTTATGTATATTGGATATTAACCCCTTATTGGTTATGTCATTTGCAAATATCTTCTCCCATTCAGTAAGTTGCCTTTCATTTTGTTAATGTTTTCCTTCCCTGTGCAAAAACTTTTTGGTTTGATACAGTCTTGTTTGTTTATTTTTGCTTTTGTTGCCCTGTCTCAGGAGACACATCTGAAAAAATGTTGCTGACACCAGTGTTCAAGAGCTTACTGCCTATGTTTTCTTCCAGGAGTTTTAAGTTTTCAGGTCTCTCATTTAGGTGTTCACCCATTTTGAGTGTATTTTTGTATATGGTGTAAAAATTAGTCCAGTTTCATTCTTTCATCCAGTTTCCCCAGTACTATTTATTAAAGAGACTGCCCTTTTTTCAATTGCATATTCATGCCTCCTTTGTCAAAATTAATTGTATAATTCTGGGTTTATTTCTGAGCTCTATATTGTTCCACTGAACTGTGTCTGTTTTTATGTCAGTATCATTAGTGTTTTGGTTACTATACCTTTGTAGTATAGTTTGAAATTAGGGAGTGTTATACCTCAGCTTTGTTCTTTCTCAAGATTGCTTTGGCTATTTGGAGCCTTTTGTGGTTCCATACAAATTTTAGGATTACTTGTTCTAGTTCTGTGAAAATTTCCTGTTGGTATTTTTGGTTTGTTTGTTTTTTGGTTTTTGGGTTTTTTTCCTGTTGGTATTTTGATAGTGATTGTGTTGAATCTATAGATTGCTTTGAGTGGTATGGACATTTTAACAATCTTAATTCTTCCAGTCCATGAGCATAGTTTATTTTTCCACTTATTTGTGTCAACTTTAATTTCTTTTATCAATGTTTTTGAGACTATAGGTCTTTTACCTCCTTGGTTAAATTTATCCCTAGGTATCTTATTCTTATTAATACAATTGTAAATGGGATTGTTTTCTTAATTTCACTCTCTGATAGTTCATTATTAGTGTATAGAAATGGAACAGATTTATGTATACCAAATTCATATCTGGCAATTTATTGAATTAATTTGTTCTAATAAATTTTTGGTGGAGTCTTTAGGGTTTTCTATATATAGTACCATTTAAATTACAAATAGTGACAGTTTTACCTCTTCCTTTCCAATTTGGATGTCTTTTGTTTCTTTTTCTTGTCTGATCACTCTAATACTATGTCGAATAATAGTGGCAAGAGTGGGCATTCTTGTTTTATTCCTGATCTTAGAGGAAAAGCTTTCCGCTTTTCATCATTGGATATGATGGTAGCTGTGGGTTTGTCATATGTGGCCTTTATTGTGTTGAAGTATGTTTCCTCTATACCCACTTTGTTAAGAGTTTTTATCATAAATGGATATTGAAATTTATCAAATGCTTTTTTGGCATGTATTGACATGATTATCTGATTTATATCCTTCTTTTTGTTAATGTGGTATATCATATTGATTGATTTGTGAATTTTTTTAAAGATTTTATTTATTCATCTGACAGACAGAGATCACAAGTAGGCAGAGAGGTAGGCGGTGAGAGATGAAGGGAAGCAAGCTCCCTGCTGAACAGAGAGCCTGATGTGGGACTCAATCCCAGCACCCTGGGATCATGACCTGAGCCGAAGGCAGAGATCTTAACCCACTGAGCCAACGAGGCATCCCTGATTTGTGGATATTGTGCCATCCTTGCATCCTCAGAATAAATCCCACTTGGTTATGGCATATGTTTTTTTAATGTATTGTTGAATTCAATTTGCTAATATTTTGTTGGGGATTTTTGCATCTGTATTCATCAGGATTATTGGCTTGTAATTTTCTTTTTTTGTGGTGTCTTTGGATTTTGGTATTAGGGTAATGCTGGTCTTATAGAATGATTTTGGAAGCATTCCTTCCTCTTTAGTTTTTGGACTAGTTTGAGAAGGATAGGTGTTAACTCTTCCATAAATGTTTGGTAGAATTCACCTGTAAAGTTGTCTGGTGCTGGACTTTTGTTTATTGGGAATTCTTTCATTACAGGTTCAATTTCATTACTAGTAACCAGTCTATTCAGATTTTCTATTTCTTCTTGAAATAGTCTTTAAAGATTGTTTCTAGGAATTTATCTATTTTTCTAGTGTCCCATTTGTTGTCATATAATTATTTGTACTAGTCTCTTATGATTCTTTGTATTTCTGTGGTATCAGTTCTAACTTCTCTTTCATTTCTGATTTTATTTACTTGGGTCCTCTCTTTTTTCTTGATGAGTCTGACTAAAAGTTCTTCAATTTTGTTTCTTTTTTCAAAGAACTACCTCCTACTTAGATTGTTTTCTATTTTTTTACTTTAGTCTCTATGTCATTTATTTTCACTCTGATCTTTATTATTTCCTTCCTTAAACTAACTTTGGACTTTGGTCTTTCTCTAGTCCTTTAGGTGTGATATTACATTGCTGTCTTGAGATTTTTTTTGTTTGTTTCTTGAGGTGAACCTGTATCACTCTCAACCTCCTTTTGAGAACTACCTTTGCTTTGTTCCATAGATTTTTGGACTGTTGTGGGTTTTTTAAAGATTTTATTTATTTGACAGAGAGAGACATAGTGAGAGAGGGAACACAATCAGGGGGAGTGGGAGAGGGAGAAGCAGGCTTCCTGCTGAGCAGGGACCCTGGGACCATGACTTGAGCTGAAGACGGCTGAGCCACCCAGGTGCCCCTGGACTGATGTGATTTTAGTTTCATTTGTCTCTAAGTATTTTTTTATTTCCTCTTGATTTCTTCATTGACCCATTGGGTGTTTAATAGAATGTTTTTCAGCCTCCACGTGTTTTATGTTTTTCCCAGTTTTCTTCTTGCAGTTGATTTCTAGTTTCATAGTGCCGTGGTTGGAAAAGATGTGTGATATGATTTCAGTCTTCTTGAATTCACTGAGACTTGTTTTGTGACCTAAGGTGATTTGTTCTGGAGCATATCCCATGTGAACTTGAAAAAAAATGTATTCTGTTTTAGATGGAATATTCTGCAGATATTTATGAAGTTCATCTGGTCTAATGTGTGATTTAAGGCCAATGTTTCTTGTTGATTTTCTGCCTGGGTGATCTAGCCATTGATGAAAGTGAGGTGTTAAAGTCCCCTACTATTATAGTATTATTGTCATTTTCTTCTTTTATGTCTGTTAATATTTGCTTTATTTATTTAGGTGCTCCTATATTGGGTGTCCTTTTCCCTTGGGAATTGGTGACTTTCCTTAGTGTTATGTTTTCCTTTCTCTTCATTTTTTTTTTTGTATTTGGTTTGTGGTTACCATGAGGTTCATATATAACATCCTACATATATAGCAGCCTATTTTAAGTCAATGATTGCTTCAATTCAAACACATTCTAAAAGCACTACATTGTTACTTCCTCCCCATGTTTTATGTTTTTTTAATAGAATTTTTCTTTTTTTAGTAAAGTTTTTTTTTTTTTTTTTTAAGATTTTACTTATTTGACAGTTTGACAGAGAGAGACACAGCAAGAGAGGGAACATAAGCAGGGGAGTGGGAGAGGGAGAAGAATGCTGCCCCCATGAGTAGGGAGCCTGAGGAAGGACTGATCCCAAGACCCGGGGATCATGACCTGAGCTGAAGGCAGACGCTTAACGACTGAGCCACCCAGGCGCCCCATGTCTTATGCTTTTGAAGTCGTGTTTTTACATCTTATTATTTTGTGTATTCTTTGACTAATTATTGTAGATCTGGCCAGTTTCACTAATTTTGTATTTTAACCTTCATGCTAGTTATGTGTGTGTAGGTGGTTGATCCACCACCTTTCCTATATGTTTACTTTTACCGGTGAGATTTTTTTCTTTCGTAATTTTCTTAGTTCTAGTTATGTACTTTTGTTTTCCATTTAAAGAAGTTCCTTTAATATTTATTATAGGGCCAATTTTGTGTTGGTGAACTCCTTTGTCTTCTGCTTTTCTGGGAAATTCTTTATCTCTCTTTTAATTTTGAGTGATAACCTTGTTGGATGAGTATTTTTGGTTGGAAGTTTTTTCCTTTTAGCATTTTTAAAAATTTTTATTTATTTATTTATTTATTTGACAGAGAGAGAGAGAGAGAGATTACAAGTAGGCAGAGAGGCAGGCAGAAGAGGAGGGGGAAGCAGGCCCCCCGCTGAGTAGGGAGCCCAATATGGGGCTCAGTCCCAGGACTTTGAGATCATGACCTGAGCTGAAGGCAGAGACTTTACCCACTGAGCCATCCAGGTGCCCCTCCTTTTGGCATTTTGAATATATTATGCTACTCTATTCTGGCCTGTGAAATTTCTGCTGACAAATGAACTGATAGTCTTATGGGAGTTCCTTTGTACATTGGTAGTTGTTTTTTTCTTGCTGCTTTTAAGATTCTCTCTTTATCTTTAACTGATGACACTTTGATAATAATGTGTGGTGGTGTGGGTCTCTTTGGGTTCATCTTACTGGGGACTCTTTTTGCTTCCTCTACTTGGATGTCTGTTTCCTTCACCAGGTTAGGGAAGTTTTTGGCAATTATTTCTTCAAATAGTTTTTCTGTCCCTTTCTCTCCCTCTTTTCTCCTTTTGGGAACCCTATAATGCAAATGTTTGTTTGCTTGATGTAGTCTTAGAGGTCCCTTAAACTAGCCTCTTTTTTTTTTAAATTTTTTATTTATTTATTTGACAGAGAGAGATCCCAGTAGACAGAGAGGCAGGCAGAGAGAGAGGGAAGCAGGCTCCCTGCCGAGCAGAGAGCCCGATGCGGGACTCGATCCCAGGACCCCGAGATCATGACCTGAGCCGAAGGCAGCGGCTTAACCCACTGAGCCACCCAGGCGCCCCAAACTAGCCTCATTTTAAAAAATATTTTTCTTTTTGCTGTTCTAATTGGGTGATTTCCATTACCCTGTATTCCAGATCACTGATTCATTCTTCTGCATTCTGATCTGCTGTTGATTTCCTTTAGTATTTTTCATTTTAGTTATTGAATTCTTCAGCTCTGATTAGTTCTTTTTATATTTTCTGTTTCTTTGTTGAAATTCTTGCTGTGTTCATTCATTCTTCTCCTTAGTTCCCTGAGATTTTTTTTAAAGATTTTATTTATTTTTTAAAATTTATTTGATAGACAGAGATCACAACTAGGCAGAGAGGCAGGCGGAGGGGGTCAGGCTCCCTGCTGAGCAGAGAGCCTGATGGCGGGGCTCGATCCCAAGACCCTGAGATCATGACCCGAGCTGAAGGCAGAGGCTTAACCCACTGAGCCACCCAGGCGCCCCAGTTCCCTGAGATTTTTTATGACCATTACTTTGAACATTATTTGATAGTTTATTTCCATTTCATTTACTTCTTTTTCTGAGATTTGATCATATTCTTTCTTTTGGAAAATATTCCTGTCTTTTTATTTTACTTAACTCTCTATTTGTTTTTATGTATTAGATCAGTTACATGTACCAGCCTTGAAAGACTGGCTTTATGTAGAAGTCACCCTGTGGGGCCCAGTAGCACAAACACCCCGATCACCTAAGCCAGGTCCATCGAGTATTTCTTGTGTAGGCTCTATACACCTTCCTGTTGTGTCCTGGTTGTAATTGATACAATCTCATTGGTGGATGGGTTGGCCACAACAGCCATAAGTATGCTGGTGGGCTGGGCAGCCCTCTGGCAGAGTTGATGGTCTTGTCTGGCTGTGACTGTTGCAAGCATTCTAGGTGCAGGGCTGACCCTTCAAGGCAGGAGGACTTAGGAATGGCTCTAATGCTAACTGACTATGCCTGTGCCTGTGGAATGTGGTGGATCAGGGCTTAGGAGGGGCTGTGTGGGCAGGTTGGATAGGGCTAGCAGTACTAGCACAGTAGATGGAGAGTATCAGAAATGGTACCTGCTATGGCCAGGAAAACCAGGAAGAAAGGAATAAAAAAATAAAAAGTACCTGCCAGTGATTCTGCCTCCAGACAACATTACAACAGGTCACTGCCCCTCCAGCACACACCACAAAATTAGACAGTGGATCTCCTTCATGTGGGAGTAGATAAGCTCTGTATCTTCTTACTTTACCATCTTGATCCCACCTGTAGACAGTGACTCCTAAAGTTACATAGCTGTTAGTGGGGAGCCAGTTATACCCAAAATATGACAAGCAGGAATCTGTTGCCCTCTGGAGGAATCCAAAATAATGGGGGCTTGGAAGTATTGACCCTTTTCTTCTTAAATCAATATGAAGTTATTTTTATTTTTATTTTATTTTTTCCTTTTCATTTTTTTTTTTAAGCAAGTCTATACCCAGTGTGGTGCTTGAACTCATGACCCTGAGATCAAGAGTTGCATTCTCCACCAACTGAGCCAGCCAAGTGCCCCTGTGAAGTTATTTTTCATGTTCAGCCCAAAGCCTCTTGTGTTTTTAAGCCTGGTTTCTTCCTTTTTAGTCATTGATAAACATAAAGAATTACTCATCATCTACTGAGAAAGTTCTTCACCTTTGAAAACATGTTATTTCCCCCAAGGTACTTCAGACCTAGCAATGAACAAAGTTTGCAGCATATGGGATAAAGAGTATTGTGGGCCAAAGGAATCTTAGGAAATCTCTTAGAAGACCTGGATCTTGAATGATTGGGATTTAGATAGAACAGAAAGAGATCATTCCAAATATAGGAGGATGGAGAAAGTAGAAAGATATCCTCAGAAGTCTGGAAGTAGGTGCTAATGTGTTTCAGGGACAATAAAGAGATAATTGTCTGTGTCTTAAAAGCAGAGTTTTTAATTTGATAAATCTTTGTCTAAAAAAATGACATGATTACCAGTGTATGGCGGTGTTAAGCAGTATGAGAAGAGGCAAGAAAACTATCCAAGAAGCTGTTGCAGGCAAATGGCTAGAGGTGGGCAATCTCCTCCCCATCTAACAGCAGCATGAAGGCAGGGGCTATGCCTTTTATCTCAGTATCCACAGCAATTAGCATGTGGTTGGCACCTAGTAAATGCTTGAGTGAATGTTGAATGAATAAATGAAGCTAAAAGAGTGTTGATATCTCTACTATAAACGAAACTAAATAAATGAAACTAAAAGAGTGTTGATACCTCTAAAAAATGGAGTTTAAAAAAAAAGTTAAGGGGTGCCTGGGTGGCTCAGTGGGTTAAAGCCTCTGCTTTCAGCTCCAGTCATGATTCCAGGGTTCTGGGATCGAGCCCCACATTGGACTCTCTGCTCCGCGGAGAGCCTGCTTCCTCCTCTCTCTCCCTGCCTGCCTCTCTTGCCTACTTGTAATCTCTGTCTGTCAAATAAATAAATAAAATCTTTAAAAAAAATTTTTTTTTAAAGTTTAAAAAAAAGTGAGTTAACCTTTGAACATGTAAAATATTGGTGCAATAGTCAAATGGAGACCTTTTGAAGACAGTTGGAAAAAAACAGAATCAGGGCATGTCTTTATGTAAGTAGAGTTTCACAAGGGCACTGTGTTACCAGTTCATTCAATTGGTGGCCAAGTCTTTTCTCCAAATCAGGTTTTTTAATCTTTTTTTTTAAGATTTTATTTATTTACTTGACAGACAGAGATCATAAGTAGGCAGAGGCAGGCAGAAAGGGAAGGGAAGCAGGCTCCCAGCTGAGCAGAGAGCAGATCCCAGGACCCTGGGATCATGACCTGAGTGGAAGGCAGAGGCTTAACCCACTGAGCCACCCAGGCGCCCCAGGTTTCTTAATATTATATTTGCTCTGTTATTTGTACTTTTGGGATATGTCTTCATTTAATTTCAGTTTATTTGGGGAAATAATTTTGGTATGGATTTAAATATAGTAATAACAATAAATGTACTACATTTACATTGCCCATGAGAAAAGGACAGATATACTTCCACCTCAGTATATCTTCTAGTAAAGACTGTATTATCCTAGAGAATGACTGTATTGTACTTAAATTAAAAAAAGAAACAACGTAGGAAAGAAGAAAAATCTATTGTAAACCTGAGCTGATGGTTTAATCCTCATTTTTATCATTTTTAAAATTTCAGAATTATCTCATCTTTACAGAAATTTGCAAATACAATACAAGGAGTTGTTTTTTCTGAGCCATTTGATAGTAAAATGTTCTATCACTTTGCTTTTCTGTTTTAAGAAATAGAATGATGATAACATTTCACAGAGTAACTGAATATTTATTGAACTTAATAACAGTATGTGTGTATGTATCTGTGTGATTTATTTGCTTACAAACATAGAACTTTCTGTATATTAAAAATTGATTTAATTGATCACCATTGAAGCCCATACATCTTTTGCTATTGACTCTTCTGAAGTTTGAATCTCTGCCACCCACCATGCAGGTTATTCTTGTAATCCAGAGAACTTTCAACTGTTTATAAACATTTGGGTATGGCCAACACAGGGTGTAGTGAGCTGTCCTCTCATCCTGTTTAGTTCTACCACTGTATGGAGCTGCCCATTTAAATTGTTAAGTGCACACTTTTTAAAGAATATATTTATTTTAATTGTGGAAAAATATATATAACATAAAATTTGCCCTGTTAACCATTTTTAAGCATACACTTCTCTGGCATTAAGTTCACATTGGCTTTTTTCCTAGTTTCTTGGCAAGAGTGAGAATTTTCATTTCACTAAAGTATTCTTTGTTTCTGAAGAATGTATTCACAGATATTTTATATTTATCTGGCATGTTCTGCTTCTGATAGCTATGAAAGACATTCTTTTTAAATTTGATTTAAAAAGCAGATCTAGGGGCGCCTGGGTGGCTCAGTGAGTTGAGCCTTTGACTTCAGTTCAGGTCATGATCTCAGGGCCTGGGATCGAGCCCCACATTGGGCTCTCTGCTCAGCAGGGAGCCTGCTTCCCCCTACCCCCAACTGCCTCTGGCTACTTGTGATCTCTCTCTCTGTCTAATAAATAAATAAAATCTTAAAAAAAACCACACACAAATCTAATTATTGCAACCATGATGAAATATATCTTTTAAAGCTAGGTAAATAATTTTACTTATTTTCCAGATGTTATTCTTCATGGCATTAACAACAACAACAAAAAATGTAGATTTCCCCTCAGTTCTTGACTTTTACAACTAAGTTTTAGAAAAGTTTTCTTATGTAAATATATAGAATTATTGAATTATACAGGAACTAATATGACACTGTATGTTAATTACACTTCAATTTTAAAAAAGATTCCATACAGAAAGAAGATATAACAGTTAGAAACATTTATGTACCTAATGACAAACCATCAAAATGTATGAAGCAAAAACTAACAGAATTGAAGGGAAAAATAGATATTTGTATAATAGTTAGAGACTTTAATATCACACTCATAATAATGGATAGGACAACCTAAGAAAAGATAAGTAAAAAAAATAGAAGACTTAAACAAGACAATAAGTCAACTAGATTTAACAAACATGTACAGAACGCCATCCAACAACACCAGAATATACATTCTTCTCAAGGGCACATGGGACACTTTCTAGGATAGACTGAATGTTAGGCAACAAATTAAGTCTCAATAGATTTGAAAGGTAGCTATTATACAAAGTATCTTCTCTGACCACAGTGTAATAAAGATAGAAGTCAATAATGAGAGGAAAACTGGAAAATTCATAAAATATTAGAAACTAGACAACACACTTTTAAACAACCAATGATCAAAGATACCACAAGGAAAATTAGAAAATACTTGGAGACAAGTAAAAATAAAACACAACATACCAAATTTATAGGATGCAGCAAAAGCAGTGCTAAAGGAAAAATTTATAGCTATAAATGCTTACATTAAAAAACAAGATTGGGAGAAGAAAAAAAAACAAGATTGGGGCACTGGGGTGACTCAGTTGGTTAGGTGTCCAACTCTTGATTTTGGCTCAGATCATGATCTTGGGCTTGTGGGATCAGACCTTGTATAGGGCTGCATGCTCAGTGCAGAGTCTGCTTGGGACTCTATCTCTGCCTCTGCCACTCCCTCTGCTTACTATAAATAAATAAATAAATCTTAAAAAAAAAAAAAAAAAAAAAACCACACAAGATCTTGGGGCACCTGGCTGGCTCAGTTGGTTGATCTTGGGGTTGTAAGTTTGAGCCCCATGTTGGGTAAGATTACTTAAGCATAAAATCTTTAAAAAAAATTAATCTTAGATCTTAATTCAACAGCCCAACTTTACAGCTCAAAGAATAAACTAAATCCGTAACTAGCAGAGGGAAGGGAATAATAAAAATTAGATCAAAGATAAATAGAGAATAGAAGAATAGAGAAAATCAATGAAACAAGAAATTGGTTTTTCAAAATGATCAATAAGGCTGACAAACCTTTAGTTAGATAAACTAAGAAAAAAAAATAAGAGAGACTCAAATTATTAAACCAGAAATGAAAGTGGAGACATTACCACTGATTCTACAGAAATGAAAAGGATTATAAGAGTATACTATGGGGGCGCCTGGGTGGCTCAGTTGGTTAAGCCACTGCTTTCAGCTCAGGTCATGATCCTAGAGTCCTGGGATCGAGTCCCATATCGGGCTTCCCTTGCTCTGCAGGAGCCTGCTTCTCCCCTCCCTCTGCCTCTCCCCCTGCTTGTGTGCTCGCTCTCTCTCTCTCTCTCTATGTGTGTGAAATAAATAAATAAAATCTTTTAAAAAAAAGAGTATACCAAGAATAGTAGTACACCAACAAATTGGATAACCTAGATAACATGGATAAATTTCCAGGAAAAAACTGCCAGGACTAAATCACAAAGAAATAGAAAATCTGAATAGACCTATAACTAGTAAGAAGATTAAATCAGTGACCAGAAATCTCCCAACAAAGAAAAGCCCTGAACCTGATGGCTTCACTGATAATGCTACCAAACATTTAAAAAACTAATAATACCAACCCTCTTCAAACATCAAAAAACTTGAAGAGGACAAAACACCTTCTAATTCAGTGTGAGACCAACATTAACCTTAGATCAAAGCCAGACAAAGACACTCTAAAAACAAACAAAAACAAAAATGAAACAAAACAAAAAACTACAGACCAGTATTTCTTACAAATATTGATGCAGAAATTTCCAACAAATTACTCACAAACAGAATTCAGCAACATGTTAAAAGGACTGTACACTGCGACCAAGCGGAATTTATTCCTGGAATGCAAACATAGCCCCCATATGAAAATCAACCAGTATAATATGCCACCCCAACAGAATAAAGAGGGAAAAACATTCATTTCAATTGATGCAGAAAGTGCATTTGACAAAATTCAACACCCTTTGATGTGAAATGTGAAAGTCTGAAAGCTTTTCTTCTAAGAATAGAAACAAGGCAAGGATGTCCATTTTAACTACTTCTATTCAGCATAGGAATAGAAGTTCTAGCCTGAGCAATTAGGGAAGAAAACGAAATAAAAGAACATCCAAATTGGAAAAGAAGAAGCAAAATTATTTCTGCTTGCAGGCAATATGATACTAAGTCAGCACACAAAAGTCAGTTACATTTCTGTACACAATGAACAATCTAGAAAGAAAATTACAAAAACAATTCCATTTATAATAGCATCAAAAAAGATACTTAGACATAGAAACAATCATCAGAAATTATTATCAACAGTTATATGACAATAAATTAAGCAACCTAGATGAATTTGGTTGCATTCCTGGATGCATTCCTGGATGGATCCTGGAAACCTATAAACTTCCTGGATGCATTCCTGGAAACCTATAAACTTCCAAAACTGAATCAGGGAAAAATTGACAACCTGAATAGACCAATATCTAGTAACAAAATTGAAGCAGTGATCAAAAACCTCCCAAAAAACAAGAGCCCAGGACCTGATAGATTCCCAGGGGAATTCTACCAAACTTTCAAAGAAGAAATAATACCTATTCTCCTGAAGCTGTTTCAAAAAACTGAAGCAGAAGGAAAACTTCCAGACTCTTTTTTTATGAAGCCAGCATTACCCTAATCTCCAAACCAGGCAAAGACTCCACCAAAAAGGAGAATTTCAGACCAATATCCCTGAGGAACATGGATGCTAAGATTCTCAATAAGATCCTAGCTAATAGGATCCAACAGTACATTAACAAGATTGTCCACCATGACCAGGTGGGATTTATCCATGGGATGCAGGGGTGGTTCAACATTTGCAAATCAACCAATGTGATAGAACAATAAGAGAAGAGAGAAGAACCATATGGTCCTCTCAATTGATGCAGAAAAAGCATTTGACAAAATCCAGCATCCGTTCTGCTTCAAAGTATAGGGATAGAGGGAACATTCCTCAACTTCATAAAAGCTATCTATGAAAAACCCACAGCATATATCATCCTCAATGGGAAAAAGCTGATGGCCTTTCCATTGAGATCAGGAACACGGCAAGGATGCCCACTCTCACCACTCTTGTTCAACATAGTATTAGAAGTCCTAGCAACAGCAATCAGACAACAAAGAGAAATAAAAGGTATTCAAACTGGCAATGAAGAAGTCAAACTCTGTCTCTTTGCAGATGACATGATACTTTATATGGAAAACCCAAAAGACTCCACCCCCAAACTACTAGAACTCCTACAACAATTCAGTAATGTGGCGGATACAAAATCATTGTACAGAAATCATTTGCTTTCTTATACACTAACAATGAAAATACAGAAGGGAAATTAGTGAATCGATTCCATTTACTATAGCACCAAGAACCATAAGATACCTGGGAATAAACCTAACCAAAGAGCTGGAACAAACAATTCTAAAATTTGTATGGAACCAGAAGAGACCCTGAATTGCTACGGAAATGTTGAAAAAGAAAAACAAAACTGGGGGCATCACGTTGCCTGATTTCAAGCTTTACTACAAAACTGTGATCACCAAAACAGCATGGTACTGGCACAAAAGCAGACACATAGACCACTGGAACATAGACCCAGATATGGACCTCAACTTGATGGTCAAATAATCTTTGACAAAGTAGGAAAACTATACAGTGGAAAAAAGACAGTCTCTTCAATAAATGGTGCTAGGAAAATTGGATAGCTATGTGTAGAAGAATGAAACTCAACCATTGTCTTACACCATACACAAAGATAAACTTGAAATGGATAAAAGACCTCA
Organism: Mellivora capensis; assembly: GCA_004024625.1. NCBI lineage: Eukaryota > Metazoa > Chordata > Mammalia > Carnivora > Mustelidae > Mellivora > Mellivora capensis. The sequence goes on along the minus strand of PISX010017679.1, from coordinate 12,771 downwards.
ACGTGAGGCAGGAATCCATCAGAATCCTAGAGAACGGGACACCTGGGTGGCTCAGTGTGGGTCATGATCCCAGGGTCCTGGGATCGAGCCCCACATCAGGCTCTCTGCTCAGCAGGGAGCCTGCTTCCTCCTCTCTCTCTCTCTCTCTGCCTGCCTCTCTGCCTACTTGTGAGCTCTATCTGTCAAATAAATAAATAAAATATTTTTAAAAAAAGAATCCTAGAGAACATAGGCAGTAACCACTTTGACATCAGCCACAGCAACTTCTTTCAAGATATGTCTCCAAAGGCAAAGGAAACAAAAACAAAAATGAACTTTTGGGACTTCACCAAGATCAAAAGCTTCTGCACAGCAAAGGGAACAGTCAACAAAACAAAGAGGCAACCCACTGAATGGGAGAAGATATTCGCAAATGACAGTACAGACAGAGGGCTGATATCCAAGATCTATAAAGAACTCCTCAAACTCAACACACAGAAAACAGATAATCACGTCAAAAATGGGCAGAAGACATGAACAGACACTTCTCCAAAGAAGACATACAAATGGCTAACAGACACATGAAAAAATGTTCATCATCACTGGCCATCAGGTAGATTCAAATAAAAAAACCACATTAAGATACCACCTTACACCAGTTAGAATGGCCAAAATTAACAAGACAGTAAGCAACATGTGTTGGAGAGGATGTGGAGAAAGGGGAACCCTCTTATACTGTTGGTGGGAATGCAAGTTGGTACAGCCACTTTGGAAAACAGTGTGGAGATTCCTTAAGAAATTAAAAATAGAGCTTCCCTATGACCCTGCAATTGCACTATTGGGTATTTACCCCAACGATACAGATATAGTGAAAAGAACGGCCATCTGTACCCCAGTGTTCATAGCAGCAATGGCCACAGTCACCAAACTGTGGAAAGAACCAAGATGCCCTTCAACAGACGAATGGATAAAGAAGATATGGTCCATATATACTATGGAGTATTATGCCTCCATCAGAAAGGATGAATAGCCAACTTTTGTATCAACATGGACGGGACTGGAAGAGATTATGCTGAGTGAAATAAGTCAAGTAGAGAGACATTTATCATATGGTTTCGCTATTTGTGGAGCATAAGGAATAACACAGAGGACATGGGGAGATGGAGAGAAGTGAGTTGGGGGAAATTGGAGGGAGAGACAAACCATGAGAGACTGTGGATTCCGAGAAACAAACTGAGGGTTTTGGAGGGGAGGGGGATGGGGGGTTGGGTGAGCCTGGTGGTGGGTATTATGGAGGGCATGTATTGCATGGAGCACTGGGTGTGGTGCATAAACAATGAATTCTGGAACACTGAAAAGAAATTTTTTAAAAAAGACACTTAGGAATTAACCAAGGAGATGAAAAACTGTATAATGAAAACTATAAATCATTGCTAAAAGAAATTTTTAAAGACATAAATGGAAACATATCCCATTTTGATAGACTAGAAGACTTGGTATTGTTAAAAGGTCAATATTACCCAAAGTAATCTACAGATTGAATGCAATCCCTATCAAAATCCCAGTATTTTTTGCAGTAGTAGAAAAAAACATCTTAAAATTCATATGGAATGTCAAGGGACCTCAAATAGCCAAAATAATCTTGAAAAAGAGCAAAACTGGAGTGATCAAACTTTCTCACTTCAAAAGCTGCACCAATCACAACAGTATGGTATTGGTATAAAGACAGACATACAGACCAAAAGAACAGAATAGAGTCCAGAAATAACCCTCACATATAGCGTCAAATTATTTTTGACAAAGTGCCAAGATCATTCAATGGAGAAAGAACAGTCTTCAACAGATTGTGCTAGGAAGACTGGATATACACATACAAAAAAATGAATTTGAACCCTTACCTAACACCAGGCACAAAAATTAACTCAGAATGGATCAAGGACCTAAAATATAAGACCTAAGACAATAAAAATCTTAGAAGAAAACATAGGACAAATGCTTTATGATACTGGATTTGGCAGTGATTTCTTGGATAGAACACCAAAGGCACAGATTTTTTAAAAAGTAGCCAAAATAGGCTTCATGAAAATCAAAAAGAATTATGCATCAAAAGACATTATCAACAGAATAAAAATGCATCCCACAGAATGGGTGGAAATATTTGCAAATTGTATATCAAACAAGGGATTAATATCCAGAATATATAGAGAACTTTTAAAACTCAACAACAAAAAACAATCCATTTCAAACATGGGCAAAACAATTTCTCCAAAGAAAGATAGATGAATGGCCAATAACCACATGAAAAGTTGTTCAACATCAATAATCATTAAGGAAATGCAAATCAAAACTACAGTAAGACATCACCTTACACTCATTAGGATGGCTACTATCAGAAAGACAAAAAGCAAAATAAGTATTGGTAAGGATGTAGAGAAATTGCTCCTCCCCTCTCTCCCCACTGCCCCTTCCCCCACTCATTCTCTCCCTCTCTCATGTGTGCTCTCTCTCTCTCTTAAATAATAAATCTTTTTTAAAAATGGTTAAGGGGCGCCTGGGTGGCTCAGTGGGTTAAAGCCTCTGCTTTCGGCTCAGGTCTTGATCCCAGGGTCCTGGGATTGAGCCCCACATCGGGCTCTCTGCTCCGCGGAGAGCCTGCTTCCTCCTCTCTCTCCCTGCCTGCCTCTTTTGCCTACTTGTAATCTCTGTCTGTCAAATAAATAAATAAAATCTTTTAAAAAAATGGTTAATATCACTAATTTTATATGTATTTTACCACAATAAAGACAAAAAATATCTATCACTGCTGATTATTTAGTAGTAACAAAATCTTTTTAGCTACATGCCTTTTTTCTTTTTTTTTTAAGATTTTATCTATTTGACAGAGAGACACAGCAAGAGAGGAAACACAAGCAGGGGGAGTAGGAGAGGGAGAAGCAGGGAGCCTAGTGTGGTCGATCCCATGACCATGGGATCATGACGTGAGCCAAAGGCAGATGCTTAACGACTGAGCCACATAGGCACCCCTAGCTACATGACTTTTGACTGCAGTTTCCTGTGGACTGCATCCTGGAAATGAGTGCATAAGAGATTTTCTTTTCAGCTGGACTTTTTCTCTCATTACCAGGACCAATATTTGGCAGAAATTCTCTGTTCCAGAGTAAAAAGGTCTGAGGCAGAATTCCTCCACTAGAGGGGAAAGAAGCTGTAGATGTAGGCAGCTGTGCGAGTGGCTTCTACCTTTTCCCCACCACTCAAAACACTATACATTCCATAATTCACTTCTCATCAAAGAAAACTAAAAAGTGTTAGAACAAATAATTTCTTCATCAATGCAGTATTTTTTTTTCCCTGCTGGAAAAGGACAAATGGGGAAGAACGACAGTACAATCATATCAAAATAGGAAAGAAACCGTTTCACAGGTAGAGGAAAGAGCTGACAGTCAAGAATTCTAGAGCATTTGAGAGAATACGGTTCCTATTTGCTGTCCCCTCTCCCTGGCAAGCTGGACAGACTATAGGAAGAGAAAGGTGTGGCAACGTGGCCTCTAACACAGAGACCCTTCAGATCAACCAGTGGCTGTAGAAAGAACTGTTCATAATGAGATTCACATTCTCCGAAGACAAGGATTGGTGACTGGAAGATTCTCTTTCCATTGGTATCCTTTATAAAATGAATGTAGGGGCCAGGGAATTGTGCTTTTTCAGTTTTCTGCCATACTGTATGTTATTAGATTGTCCTTGAGTAATATTCTTTTTTAGTTTTATTGAGAAATAATTGACAAATATAGAATTATATTTTATAGGTAAAATTTGAGGCCTTAATCAGGAAAGTCTAGCAGTTAAAAATGTATGATTATGCCTCTAGCAAAATAAGTAATTCTTGATAACAAGTATATATGTGCTAACTACTAAAAACCAAGGAGCGTCTCCCTATAAGAACTAGGTAGATGCTATAAGTTACAAGATTGAATGATTAACTATCTTAATAAAATAAATAAATTTTAATGATAATAGCAATGATTTTTAATCTTCATCACTATCCAATATGAGGTTTCTGTACTTTTTTGAATTAAGAAAAGTCTTTCAGTAATAGCAAAGTACTATACAAAGATTCTTTTTTAAAGTTAATCCTTTTAAAAAGGCATTGTCAGGGACCTGTAAGAGAGAGTCGAAGCCACAGCCACTTTTATTATCTGCAGTGCTGCACACGTGGGTACAATACCTCCATGGCAGCCATGTGACAATCCAGATATGCCTCTTCAGCTAAGTGGGCTGCAACTTCTTGTGTTCATCTTCTGTCCATCCTATCAAGATCCAAAAGATCCAGGACAAAGACCACAAACCAGGCCTTGGAGATTTATTTAAAAGTCAATGTCATAAGACTGGTAGGCAAAATAATTATTGGTTCAAAATGAACCAAATTAGAGTGATCTTTTTTAACAACTAGCCCTTTCTATGGTGAATCTATAGAACACAACTTGAGTGTCTTTCACAGTAGTGGCTGTTACCTGGAAAGCCTTCATTGCATGGCTCTTAATGATCATAGCCCTCTATAGAAACAGTTTGAAATTGATGGTGAATCCTTTGAGCTTAAGGACTGTGCTTTCGGGCATGCCTCCTAGAAGTATTTTTCTTGTGTCCTATAAGGAAGGTCTTAAGAGCTTTTCATCTCACAGGTCCTAGGTAAATCAGAAGTATCAGAGGAGGGGCACCTGGATGGTACAGTTGGTTGGGCGTAGGACTCTTGGTTTTCGCTGGGGTCTTGATTTCAGGGTAATGGAATCAAGAAGCACCTCAGGCTCCGCTCTTAGTGCTGAGTCAGCTTGGGACTTTCCCTCCCTCTCCCTATGCCCTCCTCACTCCCCACCCCCACATGTGTAGTTGCACGTCCTCTCTCTCTCAAATAAATAAGTAAATCTTATTTTTAAAAAAGTATCAGAGGAATAGTGTACTCCAGAGGTGCTATCACCTTTGATGACTGATTAAATTGTGGCACTCTCAAGGAGCACCTTCAACAATTTTGTACTTTACACAGACCACATGAAAAGAGCCAACCCTGGGAAATTTCTGCCTTTGGGCTATCATTCTTTGCTAAGACGACCAATGGAACCTTCCTCATTGCTGAACTGGCCCTCAACCCTCAGGGCCATAGGGCAGCAGTGCTCTAGGGGATCTGGGCAGAAACTCTGCCAAGCTGTTGCTGGACAGCATCTACAGAGGCAGATGTGTGGATTCTACTAACCAGAGCCTGATCCGAGGAGCTGCTCATGATCCAAAGTCCTGCTAGATCTGCTGTCTTCCTCTTACCGTAGTTTTTGAGGCGTTTGAAGAGCTTTTTCCAGATTATATTTAAAATTAAAACTAAAGCCTTGCTGTAAAGAGTTCAGGGATAGATACAGAGTACTGATGACTTGTGGTGCCGTTGTCAATTTAGCAAAAAATTGGCATTGTCTCAGGATAAAGCTCTATCCTACAGACAAATCAATATGGCCAAGGAAACTCAGGGAATGACTTTTAAGGCATAAATCCAAGATAGGAGAGCCACTATATTAAGGAATTTCTTCCCATCAACAACAACAAAAAAAGCAGAACATACAAATAAAAGACAAATACGTATATATATATGTGTGTGTATATATATACACACACATATATATATGTGTGTGTATATATATATATATACATATATATATATATATTAGTCCTGCTTTAAAACTGCTGTTTTAAAAGAAAACTGCTGTTAGTCCTGCTTTAAAACTATGTTGTATTTTACAGGTCTATTCTATATTATTTTGATTAATAAAATTAGCAATATAAGTTCATAATAATTCACAGATCTTTCTCTAGGAAAGGACTTCAGTGTTCACAGTCTTGTTTGTCTCCCTTTAGTCTCTCAGCTCCCATGCTTTCCTTGTTTTTGCATTCCCAAGATCCAGGCCAACCTTGGCAACTAATAGACATGCATTATTACCTAATTGTTAAATTATGAATAAATTAATGATAAATGTATGAATTGAAACTGGGGAAGCTTGAATAACAGTAAGCATCTTGTAGCTTTAAAAGTAATTCGTGACTGGATGATTAACTTTTTATAGTGCTATTACCTTCTCCCAAAATGATTTTCCCAATTAAATGAAAGGTGTAATTAACTTCATTAAAAAAAATACCTTACAAATAAGAACCGAAGATTTGCTTAATCTTCTCTATCCTCCTCTTCCAACCCCCAAAACTAGAATCTCATCTTCCTCCAGGAAATATTTAGCAACCTAAAAAAATTAGTAAAGTCGGGACGCCTGGGTGGCTTAGTTGGTTAAGCGGCTGCCTTCGGCTCAAGGCATGATCTCGGAGTCCTGGGATCGAGTCCCACATCAGGCTCCTTGCTCGGCAGGGAGCCTGCTTCTCCCTCGGCCTCTGCCTGCCACTCTGTCTGCCTGCCTGTGCTCGCTCTCTCTCCCTCCCTCTCTGACAAGTAAATAAATTTTTAAAAATTTTTAAAAAAATTAGTAAAGTTAATATACCTTCCTTCTTGTTTGCTACAAGTTATTTGTTTTGGATGAAAGGATAAGAGGCTATTAGGAAAGTTTTATTCTGAATACTTAATTCAGAACTGCTGAGTTCAGTATAAGGTTAAGCTTTTTTTTTTTCTTCTGATATTCTTGTAGTATGGATTTAAACAGTATAAACTGTAGGAACTCCTGATACACATTTTTTTTTTACCCTGAAGCGTATATACACGTGTGTGTGTGTGTGTCTGTGTTTGTGTGTGTGTACACACATGCATATATATATACACAACTATATATCTCAGGGTAAGAAAACTGTATTGTGTGTGTGTATGTTTAGTTTAAATAAGGAAGTAAATACTATAGAAGGATTTCCTATGATAACCCAAATGAACTCAAACTGCCATCATCATCAAATTCCATATCACTTCAACATTCATATTTAATTATCTCAAAAGATGCTGTAAACTCTCTGATGGAGATTTTTTGTGAAGTGAAAATAAAAAGCATTTACTAGAACTAATATGTTGAATATTAGTTTTTACAGAATAGTAGTCTTCTGAAAAGACACTTCAGAATGTTTGCTATATTTTCATCTTCAGAAAAAGATTTCTGAAAGACAAAATATTTCCCAGGTAAAAGTAAAAATTTAATCCCAGAGCAGCATCTGTCCTTCAAATTGGATTGAAGCAGAAACATACATAAATGTATATAAATTATAGGCATACAGTTTCTATCATACCTGTGTAATGGCAGGAAATTGGACTATGTTATTATTTTTCTATCATTATAATATTATTTCTATAACAATTAGTTTGTTTTAGCCTTCCTACCTAGTTAGATAAGACTCAAAGTCTAGGGACGCCTGGGTGGCTCAGTTGGTTGGACGACTGCCTTCGGCTCAGGTCATGATCCCGTAGACCTGGGATCGAGTCCCGCATCGGGCTCCCAGCTCCACGGGGAGTCTGCTTCTCCCTCTGACCTTCTCCTCGCTCATGCTCTCTCACTTCCTCTCTCTCAAATAAATAAATAAAATCTTTAAAAAAAAAAAAAAAGACTCAAAGTCTATAGTTTATTTGCTTTTCTTTTTATGTATATGAAGGGAGCATCAAAGAAAGTATGGGTATCCAGCAGTGTAATAGAGTGAACTAAGAGTAAGAAGACCTAATTTTAGTTCTGTCTCACCTCTTACTGTGCTAAGCCTCAGTTTCCTTATCTGTAAATGATGATAACATCTGCCTATCTGTCCTCTAGTTCTATCGAAAAAGCAAAATAGGGTATAGGAAAGCCTTACCAAATATTAAGCATCCAGTATTACAGCAAGATATAAACTGGTGGTACTTTCACTAGTACTTGTCTAAATTCTTTTCCATTTTAGGTTCACAAATTCACAGCCTAATTTCTCTCTGTGTTTTGACTGACACCCTTTATATCATATAGTGTTGAGATAATTGAGGAAAAACAAGAGAAATTGACAGACTTTAGATACCAATAAAATTCTTACTTAGTATAAATCTAGTATTGAATTAGAAATGGGAGCTTCCATTTCCATGACATCTCTGGGTCAGGAGTTGAAATCTGATTCAGCCTGGATGATAACCCAAAGTCCCAGCTATTGGATGCTATTTGGAAATCCCTGTTTAAAGGTACTGATCATCTTGTTTTATTCATTCAGTGAATATTAAACAGAGGCTCATCTACTTGCTTCTCTGACTCACTACTATTCCACTGTCCTGAGGCAGAAAGAATATATTAATAAACATAACTGGCAGACTGCTCTGGTGTTAATTATTCACTGGGAATTTCCCCAAACCAAGCAAGTCATTTGGAGAGAGAAGAAAGGATCTGTTATTGATTACCTAACCCAGCCCTAAAACAGCTGTTCTGCTGAAACACCAAACAAAAGGTCAGAAAATTTAGAAACTTTAAAACACATGATTGGTTATGAGCCATCTTTGCTCACAACAATCCATACTCTTCAGTAGAAAAATTCACACTTTGTACTCTAACAGAACTCCCTGCTTCCCTTTTCACAAAACTTCCACCACTGTTGTTACATTTAACTTGTTGTCTCTTCTTGGCACTTAATCACTGAGTAAAGATAAAAGAATCTCTATCTTGTTCATGATTTTATCCTTGAATTCTGGCACATGGAAAGGACTCAGTAACTTTCTATAGAAGTAATGATTAAAGTACCATACTTTTCATCCATTTTCAGGCTTTGGGAAAGATATTAGGCTCTTTGAGCCCATTTCCTCAACTCTGTAATGGAAACAAAATATTCTAGTTTTTCTCAAGGATTTTCAAAAGATATGAAGGTTAAGTAATAGGTACTCAAAGAGTAGTAAATATTAGTATTATTTTTATTGTTTTTCCTTTTTAACATTATAAACTGAGTTCTTCTCAAATTAGGATCATAATTTTTGTCCATAATGAATAAATCTTCATAGTATATATTTCAGAAACCTTCAAAATCACTACAGCCTAGTTCCTTGGAGGTTGGGGAATAAAAGCAGTTGATTTTAAGGTTAAAGCTTTTTTTCAAAGTTTTATCATTTTGTTTTGTTTTTCTTAACTATCCCTCTTCTTTTTTTTTTTTTATTTTTTTTTATTTTTTATAAACAAATTTTTATCCCCAGGGGTACGTGTCTGTGAATCGCCAGGTTTATACACTTCACAGCACTAACCATAGCACATACCCTCCCCAATGTCCATTACCCCACCCACCTTTCCCTCCCCCCTCCCCCCAGCAACCCTCAGTTTGTTTTGTGAGATTAAGAGTCACTTATGGTTGTCTCCCTCCCAATCCCATCTTGTTTCTTTTCTTCTTTTTCTGCCCCCCTAGTCCCCCATGTTGCATCTCCACTTCCTCATATCAGGGATATCATATGAACTATCCCTCTTCTTAACAGCTGAAACATATAATCAATGAAATCACTTTAAATATTCAACTAGGTTAAATGGTGATTGTCTTAGATAGGTTGGTATATGAATTGCGTAGAAAGCCAAAGGACTTAATTTTAAGTAAACCAAACTTTAGGCTTTCTATAAAAGGATGCTCTAGCATATGTACATTACACACACAAATCACACTTACATGTATATTGCTGCCATATCTTTAGCCACATAAAATATTAAATATAGGCCATGTAGAAGATAAGAAAGGCATATTTGGGAAGATTGCAAATAATTACATATAAAAATATTATCCCAAGAGGAAGTTCCTGTATGTTACTATTTTTAAGTTGGAGTTTTTATCTGTGTTTGAGAAAAGGAAATGGTCATCATTGTTGTTGCTTTAAATAACCTGTTGGCTAGAAGTTACATATTAAATTCCAAGTTCCTTAATTAAGGTAAGGCAATCATGCAAGAGCTAAAATTTTTAGAGTACTAGATTCCCATGCAAAGCTTGCAAAACTGAATTCTCCCTCCCCACACATACTGATTTGGTATTTTATATATACTGTAGTTTATTTGGGGTTGTATTGGACTCAAAATGCCATACACCATGCAGGTAGGGTTGACCTATGGAGTTTAGGAACTGACTTGCAATTGAGAAGGTCCTGATTACTTAGCAGCATTGCAGTAGTGATGTAAACTAAAAGACTGGTTGAGATTCACATACACACACACACACACAATTACATTTCTTTGTCACTTAAGAAATTTCTGGAAAATAGCTGACAAGCCAACTTTATATGGATCCTTGAGGTTCAAGTATGTGAATACATTTTGAAAAGTGTGAATCTGCAAAATACTCTAATAATCTTAAAATTATTTTTAATTTTCCTGGTTCCTTGGTTTCTTGGAGTTTAGACTCTATGAATATTATATCCTTTAAGTTAAAGATGTTTGCATAACAAGATCAATTTTTGTGACAGTGTTCTCCTTTGTCATCTCTGTGTTTTGACTGACACCTTATCCCCCTTCCAGAGTGCCCTTTCCCATCTTTTTTTCTGTCTAGTAACATTCCATTCGTCCTTTAAAGTTTATCTCATATTACCTCCCATGGAGAATCTTCTCTTTTTGTTCATTTATCGCGTAAACTTTTTTTCCCCCTGAGTGGGCGTGAAACCCAGTGCAGGGCTTGAAACCCAGTGCAGGGCTTGAACTCATGACTCTGAGATCAAGACCTGAGCTGAGATCAAGACTCAACTGAGTGAGTCACCCAGGTGCCCCATCCTCTAAACTTTGAGCACTTTTTGAGTATTGGTTAAGAATCTGGAATTTAGAATTAGATGAGATGTGGATTGTCCTGTTTCTCTGATACTCTGATTTCTAGGGGTTTTTTGTATAATCCAACCCATCATGAAAGCATTGTCTTTAGTTTCCTGTTTTGATTTCTTTAGAGTGAGAACTTAGATAATTGTGAAGAGTTAAAGAGTTAAGTACAGAATCCTACTAGAAATTTAGAACTTTCCTTCAATCTTTTACAGCTCTCTTAGCCATACCTAATTAAACAGCAGTTTTTAAAGTAATTAGCCCAGAGGGAGATAATCTCTAGCAGACTCCCCACTGAGCACAGAGCCTGACAAGGGGCTTGATCTCACAACCCATGAGATTATGACCTGAGCCAAAATCAAGAGTTTGGACACTTAAGGCGCCACCCAGGCGCCCCACAAGTGCACAGAGTCTTGATAAGCATGCAACTTAACTGGTAAAAGTAGAAGTGAATGGGAATTACTAGAGAGGAGTGGCCTGTTAGGAGCATCTCTGCTACTGTGACCGTGTGCTTTATAGAGACGACGGAGACCGGAGACTGTCAGTCAGTCCCCGTCCTTTAAAAGTAGAAGCTGATTAGCCATTCTCACACAGATTGCTGTGGTGATTAAATGAGATATAATTCATTTAAATAGTTTGGCATAATGCTTAGCACATAGTAAATGTTCAACAAATGTTACTCACTATTACTAAGAAACATTATAACCTTTATAGAAGAGGTCTTAAATAAAGCATTAACCCGACGCTTTGGGCCGTGATGAGAGGAGGGGAGGAATAAATTTTTCAAATGCAGACCAGTAAAGAGCACACCATTCAGGAAGAACACCGGGTAATTTGATGAACTGAGGGCCAGTTTTTCATGTATCTCATCTGTGTCGCCTGCTTTATTGTGGACTGTTTACCATATAATTATATATTCTCGTACTTTGAATATCTAGCATTAACATGGTGCCTGGCAGAGTTGGTATTCATATTTTGGTATGCCTCTGTTTATCCATCAATAAAATATGAACAGTAATTATCATGTATGTCCAAATATGAATTAATATTTAAAGGGACTTTGAAAGCCCTGTTGTAAAGGTTGAATATTAGGAATTTACTATTCTGTCTCCTAGAGTTCTGTTTTTATTATTACAGGGTTTTTCTTTCAAATATCAGCACTTACCAGTTCAGTACTTACCCTTATGTCCATGGAAAATTGTAAGCAGCTGTTCTTCTGTGGTTAATGCTTTAGTTTGATTGACTCAAGCTATCTTTCTTCTGAGATTTTTAAAGAAAGGGTCCTTGGGGCAAACATGTTTTATGTTTTATGTCTTTTGGGGATGCAGAACAAAATTTGAACTTGTTGAGAAATGTGAGCTTAATGTTTGGTAGAGCATATCCATCGTTCAAGCAGTATCACCATGTATAGTCCAGTATCAGTGTGGACCTTTGAGATGGGGTGCCTGTGGAGAATTAAGATGCCTTTAAGCAGAGATTGCATTTTACAAAGAAGATGAAACTTAAAAGCCCACCAAGATGGGTGTTTGTGTGCTTTTGTTCTTTTTTTCGTGATGGAATTTCTTCTTACAGGAATTATGTTTAAAATGTGTATTTAGGTGCCACTTTCGATTATGTTCAACTATAAAGAGTTTCAGAATGGAGAATTGGGGAGCTATGTTTTTGTTACAGTTTAAGTGACTGTTTAATCATCCACCTCTGTTCCAGTAATATCTAGAATAAATTACTCCTGGTAATAATGTAAGAAGAAAATAGCTTTCTTTAATTGTAATTCATTCAGTGTTAGCTAAATCTGTCACCAGCCTCTCACTCAAAGGCCCAAATTTATTTTCTATGACATAAAAAAGGACTATAATTATAAGTGGTTTTCAGCAATCAATAAAATTCACTAAGGACTTTATTTTTAACAGCTACTTATTATATCTTCCTATTTGCTCAATTTAAAAAATCAGCTTGGACATATTTTTAAAAGTAATTTTTCTTTAAAAATTTTGTTAGAAGTTGGGTTAAGGCAGAGTACTATCCCTCATTTCCCAAAATTGTATTGCTATTTTTAACTCAACACAAC
>PISX010017678.1:0-42752 GCA_004024625.1 Mellivora capensis | reverse complement strand
GGCAGGATACAAAGTCAATGTACAGAAATCAGTGGCTTTCTTATACACTAACAATGAAAATACAGAAAGGGAAATTAGAGAATCGATTCCATTTACTATAGCACCAAGAACCATAAGATACCTGGGAATAAACCTAACCAAAGAGGTAAAGGATCTGTACTTGAGGAACTACAGAACACTCATGAAAGAAATTGAAGAAAATGTAAAAAGATGGAAGACCATTCCATGTTCTTGGATCGGAAGAATAAACATTGTTAAAATGTCTATACTACCTAGAGCAATTTATACTTTTAATGCCATTCCCATCAAAATTCCACTGGTATTTTTCAAAGAGCTGGAGCAAATAATCCTAAAATTTGTATGGAATCAGAAGAGACCCCGAATCGCTAAGGAAATGTTGAAAAACAAAAATAAAGGGGTGCCTGGGTGGCTCAGTGGGTTGAGCCGCTGTCTTCTGCTCAGGTCATGATCTCAGGGGTCCTGGGATCAAGTCCCGAGTCGGGCTCTCTGCTTGGCAGGAAGCCTGCTTCTCTCTCTCTCTCTCTCTCTCTCTCTGTCTGCCTCTCTGCCTACTTGTGATCTCTCTGTCAAATAAAAAAAAATAAATAAAACTGGTGGCATCTCATTACCTGATTTTTAAAATATTTTATTTATTTATTTGACAGACAGACAGAGATCACAAGTAGGCAGAGAGGCAGGCAGAGAGAGAGAGAGGAGGAAGCAGGCTCCCTGCCGAGCAGAGAGCCCGATGCGGGGCTCGATCCCAGGACCCTGGGATCATGACCCGAGCCAAAGGCAGAGGCTTAACCCACTGAGCCACCCAGGTGCCCCAACAATTTATTTACTTTTTTGAGCCATGGAACCAGGGGGGGAAAACAGAAGCAGATTGGATTTTAGATATGGTTTGATGAGATTCCTATGTCTTTCTCTGTGATTGTCTTAGCTTTCCCCACTCGGAGTTCTGTTCTGACCTTGGATTGGGTTGCCCCGTGGTTACAAAGTGGCTGCCAGCAGCAGTTAGGGCAACATGCTTCCTTAAGCATATTCAGTCAGAGAGGGAGTGGCTTCCCAAACTTGTTACAAAAAACCCAACCTGCACTCTGATGGGATCACACCTGTATGGATAGGGACTTGAGCTGGCGCTTAAGGAACAGATAGGATTTGGAAATGTCAAATTATACCACAGACCTAGACCCACCAGTCTGGTGTAGCAAGAACCCAAAGACAGATGAATCTCCACTAACTCTATTACTCTAATGTTGCTCAGGCAGTGTAACCATAAGCTGATCAGAGCTGAGTGACAGGTGAAGGCTGAGCAGGTGGAGAAGGAAGTAGGAGAAAACTCAGGACAAATTGGCCAGCTCTTGGGCTGAAACAACCCCACGCTTCCCCCTCTGGCCCCCCACAGAACATTATTTTGATTGGCCAATTACATGCTATAAGATCAGATTGAATTCTATGAAGAAACACTTGGATGGAAATAATTGTAGGTAGAGTCATTTTATTAGTATTCCTAAAGACCTTTGATGAGGAATAATGATGGTAAATCATTAATATATATTTTCAGCTGCTTTAAAAATTAAATCTGTTCCACAATGTGTTTCACCATTTTATAGCCATTATACAGAGCCCTTTGGGAAAGTCTCATAAAAGGCGTTCCATAAATTTGATCTGTCCTTGTATTGCATTACATTTTACAGCAATAATCTGGCATTTTAAAAAGCTCCAAGGCATCCTCTCCTTTAGAAGCAGCAATGAAGAACGTGCCGGAGAATGGGAAATGGCAAGTTCTGGGGAGGAAACGGCCATGCTTTTTCAGAGGGGTGCAAAGAAAGGCATCAGATGTGATAAGTGTGTTTTGGAGAGATTTATTCCACCATTCCTCGAGGCTTCCTGTTCAACTTTACTGAATATGTCTCTTCCTTAACTGTCCTCCAGGAAAAAAAAATCCAGGCTAGGATCACCCCTGTAGGACATTCTATAGCATGGATCAGTCTTGGCTTGTGGCAGTGGGGCTGGAGGGATAGGGTGCAGGTGAGCCAGGCCCAGGAGGTGGAGGGAGAAGTTCACCCTCGGGTTTCCTCCTCCTGCTGTTTATGCTCTGTTTCCATGGTGACATAGTGACCAGGATGCCTAGCAAGCCTCTCCTGGCAGTTGGGAATTCATATGCAAAATTTGCAGGGCCTTCAAGAAAGGAAGGCAAGGGATCTTGTAGTGGGAATGCTGGATTTTTCCGGTCATCCAGGACTATTTTAATTTGAGGTTGGAAAACCTTCAAGGTGTGCATTTCTTGGGATTGAGTTCAAGTGCATTAGGCGGCCCTGAGCAGAAGGGCCCTGATGCCAGCACCTAGGATACCTGGAATTGAAGTAATTTGAATTTGGAGTTGATTTATAGATCAGTTCTTGGGGCCGCAGTTGCTGTAGAAGGAACTGAGGTGTTACCCAGAGACCTGAGCAACAGTTCTCCGGCTGAAGCAAACAGAAAAATGAATGAAAGGAAATGGGAGCCATAAGGGATTTGGGGGAGAGGAGGTTCATTTCAGGAATTTGAAATGCTTCGTGGGAACAGGGCCTGGGCTTTTATAAGGCAGCCTGTCCCCTGTCCAAGGTTTTGGGTGGAGCAGACCAGGGGTCTTGGACCTATCATGCGTTGCTTGGGCTGTCACTGGGACGTGAGCTTGATTGGGAGACACACCATTGCTTATCAGTGCTTTCCCCCTTGGCCTCATGGAGGACTAGAGCTCCCAGACCCTCTGCGGTCAGCCAGGGCCACGTGACTCGCTCTTGCCAATGAGCTGTAAGCTGGGCTGACTGCGCCGTTTCCAGAGGGACAAGGTGACCTTTGAGCTTTGCTTTCCTCTCCTTGTCCAGGAGCCAGGAGGTCTGGTGCTGAGTTGGCAGAAGCTGAGTCACTGGGAGGAAAGCGGCCCTGGACTGTTGCCCACACTCACAGAAAACTCTATGTGTGAGGCAAATACATTTTTGTGTGCTAAGCTAATGAGATTTTGGAATTTTGTTGTGGTGGTTGTTACTCCTGCTTAGCCTAATTTATCTTGACTAATATAATAACTATAATTTGGGATCGAAATGAAATAAGGGCGAATTCCCAACCCACTACATGAAGTAGCCTCCTGAAAGCTTAAGTGATCTCTAGTTCTTATTCATCTCAAAGGCTTCTGAGGGAGCAACGAAGAGATTTGAAAGCCGTGATGGCAGAATGCCCATCGCTTGGGTCCCTGATAGTCTCTTGGAGTCACAAGGGCCTGGTAAACATCTTCAGGACACTCCTGATTTCCCAGCAGAGGGAGAACGGCCCGAGTGGAGTGTGGTCCATCTTTGAGCCTCATCGGTTAACAGAGGGAAGAATGCTAGTTGGGGATTTACCGGCTTCTGAGGTCAGCTCCAGGCACCAGCCACACTACGGGGCACCAGAGAAGGTGGGTCGACATGGAGCTCCGAAAGCCCAAAGAAGAGACACTGGGCCCCTGGTAAGAACCTTCTGGAAGCCTGTCCTCACAGTAGACCCCTCATTTGTGGATCCAGCATCTGGCACACAGTGGTGTACAAGCAAATGACAAATGCACAAAACCAAACAGAAGACAGTCTTGGAAGAAGTTTCTGCAGGACAGGCCTTACAGGGGAGCAGAGTCGTGGATGGCTAGTTTCAGCCAGGCTTAGAGTGGGAGGTGAAGACGTTCTGGTATCGAACCAGAGAGCACAGAGGGTGACATCCACGGCAGATCCTTCTGGCCCCATGTCTGGTGGCCGTGACTCTATCCCACCTTCAGAGTGAAGTTCAACATGTGATTCCGCCCGGCAGCTTTTGTTCTTGGGAATAATCCTACTCTTCATTTTTCTCCCCATGTCCGAAGGTTGCAATGGATTTCATTAGAAGCAACAAGAAATTCTTAGGAAAACAATCCTCTTAGATTACGACACTATTTATCGATGCTGGGGACCCAGCAGAAATCAGTCAATAGAATGTCTTCCCTAACTGCCATGATTTCCAACAGAGTGGCTGCACAAGATTAGGTTCAGTGAAGTATCCTCGAGTTAACAGTAGTTCCTTGACGTCCTTGGAAAGAATATATCCCAGTGAGACACATGCTGTCTGACTTGGTTTCCAAAGAGAGCAATAAGATAAGAAGCTTGGGCATCTTTCTACGACATGCATTTATTCCTTGGTATAATTTTGTGGTTTCAACTCCTTGCCTGCCCTCTGGTATTCTGGCCTGTGGATCCTTGGCTTCCTGGCTCCATGGGGCCTGGCAGCAGGCAGTAAGCAAAGGACCAGATTGTAGACCCAGAGAAGTGAACATACGAGTGGGAGGTGGGAAGTGCCAGCCCATGTCCCAAAATTTAAAAAATGAAACGATGAACATCCATTATGTTTTATTATCACCTGCTTTCTTGTATAGCCTGAGTTGTGGGGAACATGCATTCCATACAAATCTTCACATTGTAATTTAACTGATATAAAATATGATCTTCTCCTTGATCTGAACTTCCACCCAGAACCAGTTTCTAGTGGATAAAATCAGGGCTTATGGGGTTTACCTAGAGGGGAATCTTAGAGCATCCATGAGCTCAGGTTGTGTCCTTACAGAATGAGATAGTCTAATATCGATAGGCTTCCCTTCCCTCCCTCCCATCCTCCCTCCCCCCTCTCTCTTTTCCTTTCTGTGATCAGATGAAAAGTCAATGTTTTTCTTCCCCTCAGCTCTTTAGCTTCTAGACTGAAATGCCTTTATTAGTGTGGAAACATTTTAGACATGTGGAGACCTTTGAGGATGGAAGGGGAGGCTGCTTCTCCTGGAGTTTGTGCAATGAGAAGCTTCTCGGAGGTGCCCAGCTGCCTGCAAGGACACTGATGGCAGAATGTATGCAAACTTCCTGTGCATACCCCATGACCCAGCACATCTCCTCCTGGCCATATACTTGGAAGGAATGATTGCATGTGTCTCCTGAAAGACATGTACGGGGTACTAGCCGCTGGATTTATAACGGCCAAAAAGTAGAAGCTTCCTAGATGCTTCCAACAGGAGAAGGGATAAAAAGTTACAGCACAGACATGCCAACAGGGAAGAATGAGCTGCTAATACGTACAGCCTCCTGCATGAATCGCAAAGACACAAAGATGAGACCAAGAAGCCAGACACGGAGGAGCGACACTGTGTGATGCCACCTATACAGGAAGTTCAAGAACAAGCACAAGTACTCAGTGGGGGTAGAATTCAGAATAATGGTGAACGGGGCGGGAGCAACCAGGGCCTTCGGGGTGTCAGAATTATCTCTGAGTCTTGATCTGAGTGGTGGACATACACACAGACACACATACAGACACACACACACACACACACACACAGAGACACACACACACACCCCATCAGGCTGTCCACCGTAGACAGGTATGACTCATACATTGTACTGATAGAAAGACAGACTGATACAACCCACTTGCTTTTCAACCGGGTTTTATGTTCACATTCCCTCCCATTCCTCATTCTTGTTAGATTGTGCTGAAATGAAGGGCAATCTATTTCCTTAGAGGGAGAGCATACATTTAGTTTAATCAGTAGATAAGGCATGTCAGGTCCATGAATTCGGGGGAGGCTGGGAAAAGTGAGACAGAACATAAGGAGATGGTATGAGAATTCACATTCCAAGGGACACGTGACCAAATGCAGCAGAATCACCATGAGACTCAGCTGCGCAGACCTTGTCCTGGTCACTCCAGTCTCTGCACACTACCCTCCCACCCCACCCTGCACCCCTCCCCATGAAGAATTTGTCGTGAGCCATAGCAGTGAGATCTTCCGAAGCCGGGCGGAGGGGACAAGATGATCATCTCCTGGGTCCCGCTTGGACCTTCGTGAGAAGTGGAAGAACTGGGTCAGGTCCTCACTGTCCGGGGTGGGGGTGGACTAGAGGAGAGCTCAGGGAGGGTCCTGTGCCACACGGAGCAGTGAGCGTGCCCTGCTGCTAGCCAGGAAGCCTGGCGCAGCCTGCAGACTCTCTCCGCTCTTATTACAGTCGCGTTGATGTGTTTGCAAATCACGGTGGGGTCCCCAGTTCTGCTTGGTGGTCATTCCTGCAAGGAACAGAGGATGGGATTCTTCCTGGTATGTCTGGTAGGCGCTCAGTTAGACCTGAGCTGGAGGCAAGGGCGGTGATTAATAGGTCCCACATTAGAAGCCCAGGGGCACAATGTCCTGACTTTGCAGCTTCTAAGAACCTCGGTACCCTGGACTGCGGCTTCCGAGATGCTTGGGCTAATAGACCAAGAGCCACGGGTGCAGAACATAGGCTCTCCTCCTCCACCTCTGCCCCAGAAAACCCCTAGACTCACTCTACTGCATTGCACTGCGATTCTAGCTTCCCTCCCATGGTGGCAGACCCCCATGACATTCTAGTACAGATCTTATACCACTGGCTTGTGGGAGGAGTCCCCAGTGACTGGAAGCAGCCTCCCTTAGAGACCACTCTGTCCGTGACCCAAGAGCCACTCACATAGAAGGACAGAGACTTGTAGCCTCAGGGCAGCTGTCCGCTGTCCCACCCGGAGACCGTGCTGCTCTGCACGGCTCCTTTGCTCTGGCTGTCTGTATCCGGGCACGGATCCTCATGTAGGTCTTTCGTGGGGACGCCAAGAACTGAGACCTCCACTCACACAACACAGACTCTCCCCCCGGGAACACATGGGCTTTCACGGGCTGGCTTGAGTTTTCAGAAACTGGTGATTGCCTTCCCTTCCTCTTGCCACCATCCAGGGCTCTGAGTTCCCCCATAGCGCTCATCCCTCGCATATGCCAGCTAGCAAGGGAGGGACGTCCCTAGAGTCCCAGGCATCTAGAATCCGAGAGACGTAAGAAGCTCAGGGACCATTATCAACAACACTCTACCAGCTCCGGAGCGCCAGCTGTGCGGTTCATGCAAGCCCTCCCTGCCTTTGGTATTTACGCATGGACTTCGTTAAAACACAAATAACAAAGAAGCATCTGAGGGGTTAAATGACTTTACCCAGCTGGTATTGGAATCTCAGCTCGAGGTTGACTCCCTGTTGGGGGATCTTTTCGTCACTGGTTATTGCTGGAGAGCGGGGCTGGATGCGGGAAGGGGGGAAGCAGGTGTGAAGCCCAGGCAGGAGTGGGGAGGGGAGAGTGGGAAGAGAAGACGGGGTGTGGGACTGAAGACAGTGTTGCCAGCCCTGCCTCATTTGGACGTGTTACCGACACCCAAGCGTTTCTTTCTTTCCAGCTTTCATGCAGTTAGCTGACACAGAAGGTGGTGTGAGCTGCGGGTGTGCAACAGTGTGGATCCCCCGTTGCCATAGGACCACCCCGAGCTCCTTCTTGTGTCCCGTCACATAATGACCAATTCTTTCTTGTGGCGGGAACTCTGGGATCTCCTTCTCCGCAACAGCCACGTATAGGGCGCTCTTCTCAGCTGTAACCCCCAGGCCTTACAGTATTAGCTCTGAGACTTGTTCACCTCCAAACTGCTCCCGGCGGCTTCTGAAGGAACAGCGGCCCGTGGTGGCCTCGAGGCATCGGGCTGGGTGGAGAGGTGTCTGCTGCCCAGCGCCTGTCCTCCTCCTGCCCCGCTCCCCTCTCGGGTGACCGGACCTCCAAGTCGTCCGGCATGGCTCGCCCCTTGCAAATCTCTTGTTGCCTCTCAAATTAATTTTGGATCCTCTTCAACTAATAATTGCTGGGAAATCTCATTTGTTTGCCTGTTTTCATGCTTATCTTTTGTCCCCTCCACTGGCCTCTTTCATTCTCGGGGCAGGGCCACGTCTGCTTTGTTCCTCCTTGGGTTCCCAGCTCACCCTGTCCCCCAGCTCCTGGCCAGAGGTCACGTGGGCAGAGATCTTGGTCTGGCCGGCTGGCGACAGGCTGTGGCCGAGCCAGATGGTACAAGTGAGAGTGCACGCAGGAGTAGACACAACTTTTTAAAACGGAAAGATCAGTTTTTAGTCTTGTGAGGGACACGACTAGCTTGTCCCTCAGTCCGAGAGGGCTGGATTTTAGCCCTGGTTCTGCCACCGCTGAGCACCGTGTGTGGCTGGCTGGGTTGGATGCTCCACCATTCACAGACCCGGTTCCATCATTTACGCAAAGGGACAGCGAGTGCCCCTGAGTATACGGGCGGAAGAAGGACCAGCGTCCGAAGGCGTCTGGTGCAACTCACGTAACTGCGGCAGAAGGAAGCGAAGAGGGGGGGCCTGGCCACAACGGGGGTGCAGATGGGTGGGGGAGGGGCGAGCCGGAGGGGCGTGCAGAGAAGGTCACGTGCGAACGGGGGAGTCCCCTGGCCACTGAGCGGCAGCTGCTGCCCCTGCCCCTCTTTCTGCGGAGAGGTAGTGACATAAGTGTGTGACAACGGGTCTTGACCGAGGGGTCCTGTGCAGGCAGGCAGGACTGTGAGTAAAAACAGCAGATATCTGGAGACTGTGGGACACCCCCGTGGGAGGCACGGGACGGGAGAGGTGCAGAGCAATGCCTGCGGGGTGTGCTTGGCCCAGGGGGGCCCGCCTCTCCCATCCCAGCCTGCCGGGTCACAGACCCGCGGCTGCCCGTGTTGGTGGCCGTGCTTCACCCTGCAGAGCAGAACTTTCCCTCCTTGTCAGCAGTTTTCATCAGTGATGAAGCCCAACGAAAGCTGTTTAAATATGCTAATGGTGGACCAGACAGGCCCCCTGACAAACGAGCCCATCAAGCCCTGGTGTCGCCGCCCGCCACGGGGACACATTATGGGCACCCACGGTCCCGCCGGTTGGAGGCGTCCCACACGTCTGTGCTGTCCAGCGCAAGCCCACGACGAGCAGAGAATTATCACACTTTCTTTGCCCATTACCCCTCCATCTCTCTGTGGCCATCAGGGGGCTTCATGAGGCTGGCCTGGGAATTATGGCCTCGCTGATCTATCTGTTTCTGGGCCCCCTTCCCCGGCGAGTGACAGATGGCTCCTTCCGGGGAAAAGCCGTGTAGACCGCTTAAGACGACGAGAGAGGTTCCTCGTATTTCAGGTTCGTTGGAAAAGCCACAAGAAGAAAACTTCCTGCAAAGACTTGGGAGGTCCGGGAAGTTGGCTGCTGAGGCTTTACGGGTACATTTGGGGTGACCCCTACTCATCCCTGATGCTTGGGGGTGGGTGGCACAGGGGGTAACTCGGTGAACATATCTAGTCCCGCTTGCTGTTAGGTGGCAGGACGCCCTGACGGGCTCTGCGTCCCAGGACACCGTTCACCTGCTCTGACCCCTGCCGCTGTCCCGAGACCTGCCCTCGGCTCCGCACGGGGCCCCACTTCCTCCTCCACCTTCCCTTGGCCGGTCCGCAGGCTCGGACTTCTGGCTCACTCACTTGGGCTCAGGCTCATTCCCCCTCACTCCCGAAAGCTCTTTACCTGCTCCGAGAACCCTTCCCGGCTTCCTGGGACCAAGGCTAGTCCTTGAGCTCTGCTCCCCGGGAACCCCTGGGCTGTCCCCGTCACACTGCGCAGTCCCCTCTCTTGCAAGTGACATTGCAGCGACTGTCTTCGCCACCAGACTGTGAGCTCCTCTCGGGAAGAAGTGATTTCTTTGTTCGTTTTTATCTTCCTAGAGCAGGTGCCTGACACAGTGGGGGAAGTCGAGACTTAACAGTTTCCTCAACAACGAAGTGAAGACTTAATGGGCTCTCTAACTTGTGAGGTCTGGAACAAATGGTTTGATGAAATCGTTTGCAAACAAATTACCCCAAAACATCAACCAGGAAGGTGTCTCGGTGAGGTCCCGGCAGGAAACAGAAGGCGCATCTACAGTGGGAAGCAGTGGAGGACTGACTGGAAGGATTACTTACAGAAGGGGTGGGCAGGACCTGGGGCACTGGAGGGCTGGGGGCGCCCCCGGGCAGCAGCGTGGAGCCCGAGCTGGCCAGACCCTCAGGGCCGGGGAGAGCTTGGGTGGCAGAGCGCTGGAATGCTTTATAGGAACGCGTTTTCTGCCCTATTCGCCGACAGCTTCCTTGGTGGTATGGGTTTGTCTTTCTCATCTTTGTGTCCTCAGATGCACCTAGTACTGTGCCTGGCAAATAGTGTGTGTCTGTAAATACTCCCAGGGAACGTCAGATTCTCCTGTAGCCTCCTGCGGGGTCTCCCATGACGCACAAATCACCCACTAATAATCCACTGGAAAGTAAGAGAAAATTTTTTTGTCTATTGGTTTCCTGCTAGCAGTTCTACTCCTAGGATCGAGGGGAAAGTTGAAATCCTTGGCTTGGAGAGAGT
The DNA here is from genome assembly GCA_004024625.1 of Mellivora capensis. Classification (NCBI taxonomy): domain Eukaryota; kingdom Metazoa; phylum Chordata; class Mammalia; order Carnivora; family Mustelidae; genus Mellivora; species Mellivora capensis. The sequence continues at coordinate 32,483 of PISX010017678.1, read as the reverse complement.
TACCAGTATCAGAGCAGGCCATTTGTCTTTAAAGTGTGTCTGGGGCGCCTGGGTGGCTCAGTGGGTGAAGCGTCTGCCTTCAGCTCAGGTCATGATCCCAGGGTTCTGGGTTTGAGTCCCGCATCGGGCTCCCTTCTCAGCGGGGAACCTGCTTCTCCCTCTCCGTCTGCCATTCCCTCTGCGTGAGCTCTCTCTCTCAAATAAATAAATACAAATATTTTTTTTAAAAAAGGTGTCTCTGGAGATTACCCTCATTAAGTTGGCCCAGCAAACGCTGTTCCACACCTAAATTTGTATCTTGGTGCCGGACACTTTTCTTGGGCCCCCGATCGGGCAGTGCTCTGGGAATTCATCCTTCTAACTCTCCCAGAGCAGCTTCATGCCTCCTGGAGAGTGACCTTACTCTGTTCTCTGCCCCTCGTGCTGCTTCCCGGGGAGCACCCAGGTGGGCTACTCCCCCCACCCTCGTACTTACCCTGATGCTGTCTATGAGGCCAGATGGGAGCTCGTCTTGTAGCCTATCCCCACTCTCCTAATTCTTTGAGAGGCGACAGCCTGAAGAACCAGGGAGAGATGAGCTATTTCTCATCCTCGGTTAGCTGGGGAGAGAAGGCAAGAGAGTCACTGTCATCCTCGCTCAGGATCTCCAGGGTCCATGGGAGGGAGGGGGCATGGTGTCCAAGGAGGCAGGACTGTGTCTGTTTCCCACTGTAGAGCTCTTTGCCTGGCTCATAGTCGCAACTTACCTGTCCCGACTCTTGGGATTTCTATGTGTATGGTGGGAGGGCACTGGTAACCTCCAGGTCTTCTCCTGTGCTCAGAACCGTCCATTCCCCTGAAGCCCACACTTTCTCTTCTCTGATGCCAGAGGCACACACTAGCACAGAAGATGTTTGCACAAGCTTTGTTCACATCCCTACGGAAGGAAGAATATAGCCCCCCATCAGCTCGATGGCTCTTCAAGCACAGAGTAGAGATTGTCATGTCACGGAAGAAAGACATATGATATTTAGTGACACTCCTGGCGACTCCTTCCATGGTTGAAAATAATGTAGACGTAAAGAGCTCTCTTAGCCTAGAGCAAGACAATTATTGCCTTCTTATGAATTCAAGAACTCCAAGAATGAAAGCTTAAAAATGCATGAATAAGCTTTGTTTCTGCCATGATTTAATGGGCAAGACGGAAAGACTCCTTGAAATGGATTCTTTTCACCACAAAGTAAATGAAACCTTAGTAAAAAGACAAAAGTCTCTCCCCACGTCCTCCTTACCTCCCTGCTCTCACACTTAGAGATGTCCTTGAGAAATCAGGATGCAGATAGTCACATCAGGGCCCTGAGGCGGTTACAGGGTCATTCGGCCTTACCCCCCGGTGGGGGGGGCACACACCCACACGGATTCGAATCTCCACTGTAACACTTACCGGCTGTGTGATTTTGAGCATGTCCTGTAGGTTACATGAGCCTCAGTTTCTGCACCCAGAAAGTGGGCACAAAAAATACTCATTTCATAGGGTTATTGTTGTATGGGTTTATTTACGTGGCCAACACTAACTGATGTAAATGATGTATTATGTTCCAGACCTATATACAGGCCCCTGGTACATCTGTGTATCCTACTCTACTTTTAACAATGCAGCTCTCTGAGGCGCGCTCCCTGTCCCTCTCTCTGTCCATCTGCCCTTTGATTTCACCCGTCCCTTCTTCACTTCCTCCTTCCACCCACCTTTCCAGCCCTGCCCTCCCTCCCTCCCTCTATGCTGGAGTAACCAAGATTAATGGTGGTTGTTATGACTGTTCTTTTGGTCCTTGGAGTCTTGGAAAACATGATGTTTCTCAGAAGTGGTATAAAGACATTGCAGTGAATTTTGGGCATGACTTATTTGGGGGAAAAAGATGTATTCTGAGACCAACGTTTCTGTTTTGAAGCTATTAGTGGCAAGCAGTTCTCTAATACATCAGGGCAGCTGCTCCCTGTGTCTGAAAGCTTTTTGCATTCTCGGTTGGCCTGATAGACCCACGGGGCCCAGCACAAGCTTCTGGAAGGCAGTAGCTTTAAGTAACTCGCTTTGCAAGCCTACATCAACAATTCTGTGGGAGAACCCTCTGCTCTTTGCTACACATACAGTCTGCAAAAATCCGTTCCTGCCTCTCAAGGAGACGCGTCTGTTTTCTAGCGGGATATACCCGTCTTCACCCGTCAGTGCTAGTCTAATGGTGAACAGTGCGCCCTCCACTAAGCTCCGAGAGAGCACGCCTTTCTTTACTGCTGCGCTTCTCAAACCTTAGTGGGCCCCCAAATGCCCTGGAGCTCTTGTTAGATGCAGACCATGACTTAGGGGGTGCGGGGTGGGACCGGGGGTTCTGCATTTCTCACAGGCTCCTCGGAGATGCCAATGATGCTGGTCTGGGGACCGCCCCTTGGGCAGTAAGACCACTTCTCTGTCTGTGTCACTGAAACCTCCAGAATTTGCTGGCCTGGGGACAAAGGGACAGCTACTTCAGCATTAATTCCCAAATAATTCCCTTCTGTCTGTGTCTGCAGACCTTCATGTCTACCACTTCTGCTGTGGGTTGAACTATGCCCCACCCCCCAAAGAGATATTTTGAAGCCCTAACCCCTAGTACCTCAGAATGTGACCTTATTTGGAAATTGGGTCTTTGCAGAGGTCATTGGCTTAAGATGAGGCCACTAAACCAGTATGACTGGTGTCCCTCTAAGAGGGTAAATTTGGACACACAGACAGACACACACAGAGGGAAGACCACGGAGGATGGATGGGGCCCCAAAGGCAGAGATTGGGGTCATGCATTTCCGAGGCATCATCCTTATAGGAGCCCTCAGATAAAATGCCTCACCATGCTCTGCTGGGCCATCACCTCTCCCTGGGGGGCTCTGCAGCTCAGTTCTCCCTGGCAGGCACCATATGGACCCTGGGAAGTAGTGTGGTAGCAGCGAGGGGCTGGGATGGGCGGGGCAGGGAGCCTGACCTCAGCTTGGGAGCTCTGCGGGGGCAGTGTGACTTTGCCAGCTTCTCACAGTGCTCATTTTCTACTGTCCGTCTTTCCTGGGGTGGGCACCCTGCCCCCTACTCACTTTCCAAAGATCCTCTCCGCTCCCCCTTTGGTTCTCAAAATACTATGCATAGGCACTTATTTATTCAATAAATACTGATTGATCGCCTGCTGAATTTCAGGGGTGTTTTAATTAAGCATTGCACTGGGAGGTCCCTATCTAGTAAGTTATACTGTGGCGATCACTTCAAGAGGAGGCTACTGACCCAGGATTAGGTTCCTGGCATGAGGCACTATAAAGAGACTCGTGTCCAGGACATGGGGATACTATAAGATACACTGTTGCCTGAAGTTCGCAGTAGCCCAGACTTTGTTTTGCATGTTTATGTAAATAATTATTAGATGCTGTTACTCTTCCTTGCTCTTGAAGGTATTCAAATCTTCTAATCTTTTTACTTGTTTACTCTTCTCAAAATATGCAAGGAGGAATCCTGTCCAGTATGTGGTTGACTTGAACATTACTTTATTAATGTTAAAATTCATTCCCAGAACAGATGTTAATATTCATAGTGTCAGACATATTGACCCGAAGCATAATTTGGAGTATGAAGTATATTCTTTGTTTTAGGGTACTTATGGTTTTTGGGTTCCCAACCCCCAAAATCTTAGCAGGGATTCCATTTCCTATATTTTAAAGAACTTATTCTGTTCACTAAAAAGTGAAAGCAGATTTTATTTCTTTTTTTCTTTTTAAAGATTTTATTTATTTATTTGACAGACAACCCAAGCAGAGGGAGTAGGAGAGGGAGAAGCAGGCTTCCCACTGAGCGGGGAGCCCTATGGTGGCTCGATCCCAGGATCCTGGGATCATGACCTGAGCCGAAGACAGACACTTAATGACTGAGCCGCCCAGGCGCCCCATCAGCAGATTTTATTTCTTGGATGTCTGCCCCAGGAACTAGGTCTGGAGATCTTAAAGGTGTCTCCTCTTTACTCCCTCAAGGCTTCCCCTCATACACAGGTACACGTGTGCACACACACAGCTGGAGAGAGGAGCAAAGGTGCTGGTTCATGAAGGATATTGAGACAGTGAGACTTGGGTCAGGAAGGGGTGCTTGGGAGCAGGTGGCGGCATCTGGCAGAGCCGAGGAAGGGATCCTCCCTGCCTTGCTGTGGAAGACACAATTTCTCGGGCACACGGAGATGTGCATGTCTGGACAAGGTGTGCCACTGAGCAAGGAGCCCCCGGTCAGAGCCCCTGGCTCATGTAGAGTGGATGGGCGGACCAAAGATGGCCCGTGGGCCTGGGACGGTGGGAGTCAGCGAGGAAGGTCAAGCATCAGGAGGGGAGCGGTTGTAGACGGTTGTAGACGGCTCAGAGAACCGTGGTGGGGATGGGGAATGGAGTTTTCGGGGTGTGTGTGCGTGCGTATGCGTGTGTGCACGTGTGAGTGTGTGCTTGTGTGAGTGTGTGTGCGTGTGAGTGTGTGAGTAGGGGGGCTGGTGGGGAGCTGGATTCTCTCTTTGGGTTCAACGCAGCCCTTCAGTTGGCTTCAGCCTTGAGTGCGGCACTTGGGTCTTCCAATTCTTGCGGAAAAGTGGGTGTTAATGCACGGCTGTGATTTGCAGTGCGTGTCTGTTTTACCAGGGGCCCAGATTCATGGCGTAATTACATATTTAGCAATGAGCTAAGAGTGGGCCCCAGGTCTGCTGAAACCAGGCAGGACAGGGAGGGTCAACATCAGGAGGACAGGAGCAGACGGTTTTGTGGTCTGAGGTCCGGGGGAGACAAGAGGGTATCTAGGAAGCTTCCTGGAGGGGAGACATGTGAGGAAAACCTTCATGATGAATGGAGCGTGGACAAGCATAGAGGGAGCGTCTCTGGCAGAGACAGTGTGAGCACGTGAAAGAGAGGGTTTAGAAGTGTGTGTGGCGGAACAAGACTCAGTGTGGAGGACATACTGGGAGAGAAATTCGGGTTGTCCTGCTGTGGAGGACCTTGAAGACCTTCCAGTGCTGCTTCTGCCTTGTCTTCAGACAATGGCAAACTTGCCTTTCCTTTGCACATGTCTGTGTGCATGTGCATGCGTGTGCATGTGTGTGTGTGTGTGAGTAAGGGAATGCCGTTTAGTTTGGCTTTTTCTTTTCACGGCAAGAGTTTCTTGATGAAGGCAGCTCTGCCTCGCTTCTCGTCTTGGCTTGCACCCCTCGCCGTGAAAAGAAAGCGTCAGCTGGACTAAACGGTGCTGCGGGACGTAGTGGACTTGGGCTCCGGCCCAGGCTCCTCTCCTCGTGGGCTAGAGCGGTTTGCAGACGGTCAGCAGTCAGTAGGGCGCTGCTGGAGACCAGCGCTTCTGGTCACATGGGCAGGTCCCTCGGGGTCCTTCCTGTCACCGGCCTTTGGGAAGTCAGTCTTCCTTGGACTTCCTGAGTCCGGGGCTGATGAGCTTTGCCTGTACTCTGCTTTCCCAAAGGGCTTCTTCCCCACCCTGGGGTGAGGAGGTTGATTCATTTCAGCGGCTCTTGTCAGATGGGGTCTGACCATGCATCGTCGGTCTTCCCAAATGTCCAGTCTTTGTCAGCTGGCAGGCGTTTGAAGCGCTGACAAGGCTTCACACGACAACACGCCGACACTGCGGGGCCTGTAGGATTAATTCTTCTTAGTTGTGTTAGTGCTGGGCCATCACTCCAGTATATTGATGCTGTTCGGTCGTGTCCGGGGGATTTGTAGGCACCTATATGCATCCCACGTAGAGGACACCACAAATAACTTCCTTACCTTTTCAACATCTTTCTTGCCTGAGACAATGTCATACAATCATCCCCGGCAGTTCCTAAATAAACAAGCACTCGTTTCTCTCGAGTTCCTGGTCTGGGGCCTTGGAAGGGGTGTTTCAAAATTTGGGATTGCTTTTGCAATTCCTGTTCCTTTCCCCTGTGGCTGAGTCACACACCACCCTCTTCAGCCAGAGTGTTCGCTTCTATTCGAGAGAATATGCCGAGGAATCATCTGCAAGCTCACGGGGCAGAATGTCATCCTGTGTATGTATGTGGCCTTTGGCTTTCCTATCATCGAGTATGAGATGCCTGGATTTCAAGCGATCAGAAGGAACTAGAGAGAACCTAGAATCACAGAAGCAGTTGGAGTGGAAACAAAGCTGGATGAGCTCAGATCTCGTCCTGCCCGTGTGTTGTCATTTGAACCAACGGGTTGTGAGTCAGGACCACTGTTCCAGCACCCGTGTGTCTTGAAGGCCGACAGGTGATGCTTCTGTCCATCTGGGTTTAACAACCATGGATGTAACCCTCTCTTAATCTAGAAATGGAAAGGAACTTGGGTGTGCGGAGCCCTGTGTGTGCACCGAACGGAGGTCTTCCCAGCTTTCCTAAGTGACAACGTGAACCCGAGCCTTGGGAATGGGACAGAACCCTGGATGCACAGGGGCTGGCCTGTCCAGATATTCTAGCCGGAAGCACTTGGATGGGAACTCTGTACCAAGTCCTGTGCTATCTTTGAAAAGATCAGTCTAGTTCCATGCAGTTGATGTGATTATGCTCATTTTGGGTGTGAGGAAACTGAGACCCAGAGAAGTTTACTAACTCGACCAAGGTGCTGTAGTTAGCAACGCGGCATTGGGCGGAGCCAGGCGTCTGCCCGAGCACCTCTGCTCTTACCCCCTCTGCCAGAGAACGACCGCGTGGGATATTTGCAGGGGGTTCCTTTCCTTGTGTGGACTCACAGCTGGGAGGATACCCCACACCCTGCAGGCCACACCATGGGGAGCAGTGTGGACTTGGGAGCACTGTGAACAACGGAGGTGGCGGAGACAGACTCTACAGTGACACGAGGGTGGGGCACCCCCGGTCCCCACAGCAGCATGAGCTTGGTGGGTCTGAAAGACTCCACAGTCTGGTGGGGGCCTGGACCCTCCACTTACCACCAAGCAGGTGCTGCTCTTGGTCCCCATGGTGAGGAAGCTGCTTGGCTCGTGGATCCGCCGGAGGGAACGTGGTAGGGGGAGCTTGGAGCTGCGCTGTTCAGTGGATGCCACATCGGCATAGGATACTGATCCCAAGTCTCCAGACTTAGCTGCAGCCACGGAAGTTTGTGGTAATGACAGGGATGGGGTCTTGCTACAAAACCAGAAGGTGCTTCGTCAGTGTGGAACGTTCTGGGCACCAGAAGCTTGCTAGTGGGTAACTTGCTCTCTTTCCGTACCTGCAGGGAGTTATTAAAGTCTGAAGTCTTAATGTTGCTTTAAAACTAGGCATTAATTTGTCTGAGTTATGACTGTGGTATGAGCTAGACAGACCACACCCATCCATCACGGCTCGTCTGTGCTTCAAGCCTGGTCCTCAGGCGGCAACAAGCCTGGGCCCTTGACCTTAGGAAAGAGAATTTCATGCTTACGTCGGCTTCTTGGAAAAACTCTTACCCAAGAACTGGAGGGAAGGGTCACCTTAGGACCAGATGTAAAAAATAAGAGCCAAATAGACTTTCCGATTTTATTTTATTATTATTTTTTGAAGATTTTATTTATCTATTTAACACAAAGGGAGAGATAGCGAGAGAGGGAGCATAAGCAGGGGGAGTGGGAGAGGGAGAAGCAGGCTTCCCGCCGAGCAGAGAGCCTGATGCGGGGCTCGATCCCAGGACCCTGGGATCATGACCTGAGCTGAAGGCAGACACTTAATGACTGAGTCACTCAGGCACCCCGGTTTTCAGATTTTGATTAAAAGATCGTTTGCTTGTTCCAATGGCACCACTCAGTCCCTTATTTCATCCTGTATGGTGAGGACAGAAGTGTAGCCCTCTTTCCCCAGGGTGACGGCATCCCAGTCCTCGGGAGGGTAGCAGCCACTGAGCGATTACACGGTCGGCTTGGTGAGTGTAATGGCAGGCGGGGACTCGGGCCCGGCGCGGTGGATTCCAAATGGGAGCGCTTGCCAAGCATTTTATTCAGGCTGAAATTGAACTGATTCAGAGCTTTTCGTGGACCCTTTCCTCTTGATTTATAAAGGGAGATTAAAGCAAGAAGCAGTGAAGTAATGGTTTATGGATTTGCAGATGAGGGGATAAAGCAGAATATAAAGTGGAAAAAACTATAGTCCAAAGTCACAAGACGTGGGCAGGAGTCCCACCATGACTGCTACCTGTGAATTTAAGGACGAGGCCCCTCCTCCTTCAGCTCCAGAGTCCTTGTTTACGAAACGGGTGCATCGCCACCTGCCCTGTAATCGTGCTTGGTGGGGAGGATCCAGGGTTGAAAGATAGGAACAGACAGCCGTTTAGAAAGAGTCCCCACACTGTCTGCTTATTATTCTGTGACCCTCCGTAGTAATCTTGGTAGTTCGGGCAGTGGGAGCTCTGTTCTTGCAGGAACCTGAGGCAGGAATGGGGATGTACAGCTTAGGTTTCTTGTCAACCCAAAGAGCGTCAAGCATGGATGGATATGGGGTGGGACTTAGTTCCTTTCCTAAATAAAGCTCAAGTTCACTTGGTGGAAGTGGGCTGGAGACCGCGCAGCCTGTGGCTGGGTGCAAGGCTTGGGGGCATCCTGCCTGGCATGGGGCAGCTCGAGCTGGGTTCACTGGGAACTGCCAGACGAGGGTCAGCCGGAGAGAAGGGGTGCGGGCCCACCTCTCTCCTCTCTGTGCATGCTGAGAGCTGCATTCTAGAGGGGCCCTTCCCGCAGGCTCTCCCTTCTACTGGGCAGTGCTAGAACAGCCTCATGTACGGAAGGACAGAGTGACCTCTTGGGGTTCGGGCAGGCTGGAGTCAAGGGTAGTGTCTACAGGAGAAGCTGGAGGAAAAGAACTGTCCAAGGTCCCTGCTGCTGGGCTGGGGGCTCCCGGTCCCGTGGGGAAGCTGAGGGTCCGCTCGTCCTGCTGGAAGTGGGTCTCAGCCTGCTCGTTCTGGGGACTCAGCCAGCTCCCAGGGCCATCTGCGGACAGTCCTGCTCGCCGCGCCGCCACGGGGCTCAAGGACATGCTGAGTGCTAGCGGAGTTCGAGGCTGAGAAGGAAGTCTGCTGCCGCGTGTCTGACTGCCAGTGAAGCCCCTTCCCCGAGGTAACTGGATAAGAATATTTAGCAGCCGCAGTGGAGGCACACCTGGGAGCTGGTTGTGACTGCCCCCAGTCCGTGGAGCTGTGACTAGGACGGCAGGCTCAGGAGGAAGCCGAGAACGGCCTCATGCTGGGAACGAGCGTCCCCGGGGGGTCCGAATCCGAACCAGCGGGAGCTAGGTGAGAGCCACAAGGCTCCCTGGCGCCTTCTGCAGCTGCACCTGTGTGGCCCGGGGCCTCGAGGTGGGTCACTGATTCTGAGGCCAAGCAGAGCAAAGAGCCAAGCCTGTGGTTCCTTTCTGGAATCTTCAAGCACATGAGCCCAGCTGCCTAGCGGGGTCAGATGCATGGCCCCAGGGACGATGTCCCCTTCTGAGGGGCTCAGTGCTCAGACACACAGCCCAGATCCACTGCCCTGTGGACCCCCGCCCCCACCATGATATTAAAGCACCTGCAGATGTAAGGCTTAGCAAAATGGCCCACATGCTCATTTGTTATATATCTTTCTCTAGGACTTCCCAGATGGCATGAACCCAGTTACACATCTGAGCTTTTGAGAACTAAGGGCATTGCTGGGGAGAGAAGATGCAGGACTGGCCTCAATGTGAAAGGGGCCAGGGAAGCTGGAATGCAGAGAAACTAGCTGCTATGCCAGGTCTCCTGAGACCGAAGAGCTTTATCCTCTGAGAGACCCCACACTGCTGAGAAGATGACCAGAAAGAAGGGAAGGTCTCTGAATGTGTCCACTGGTCTGGCTGAACCCATCAAGGGGAATTTGAGTCAGCAATGACTAACTTCTCTGTCTGTGTTATGGGTCAGATCGTGTGCTCCAAGTTCATATATTGACAGCCTGGCCCACCAGCGCTCCGAATAGAACTAGGGTCACCATAGACCCAGTAAGATCAGAGTCATCATAAAGAGGGGGGTTTGGGTACGACACACGGGGAGAGCCCCGTGGCACGAGGATGGCGGGGAGTGGGGTGATACTTGTGCAAGCCAGGGAGCTCCGAAGACCTTCCAATCATCTGGGAGACGGCAAGCACCTCAGTCATGGCATCGGAAGGAGCCAGTCCTGTCCACACCTGGATCCTGGACTTCTGGCCTCGAGATGGTGAGACACTGGTTTCTGCTATTTGCACCCTCCTGGCGTGGGGTGCTTTTCTGTGGCAGCCCTAGAAGAATACGGCAGGGTGGTGGGTGTTCAGTCTCTCCCCAGCTTCGAGAATAGCACCAGTGGACGAGTCAACTGATGCCTTTGTTTAATCGGGGGTCAGGGTGGTACGGTGGGTGAACACTGGGACTCAGGCCTGGAAGGCATCGGCTTGCTCGGTCGACAAATAGTTGTGGCTCCATTTTCAAACTGGCACACAGCGGCATCTACCAAGTGAGACAGGAACAGCGCAGAAGCTCTGTGAGATTGGGGACTAATGTGGGCAAGCAAAGCCCGTGTTGTGACGGTACCAGGTGGAAGATGCTGGTCACTGTTCATCCCCTTCTGCAAGGATCTGTACACCTGCTGTGAGGTGCGGCGCCATGCAGGGCTCAGGGAGCACAGCGGCACCCGAACTGACCTGCCCACCTTAGGGCTTAGTGGACACAGTGGTTCTCAGTCAGTGGGAAGCGCTAGGGAGGAAAACGGGCTCTGAGATCGGGAGGTGCTGAGACGGGGCACTGTAAGGAGGGGGACCGTGAGAAGACGACGGTGCTGGGGGCATCGGCCTGTCCTGGAGAGGGGAGTAGCTGAGGACCAGGACAGACAATGTGATGTGTGACCTTGGATGCCAGCTGGGGTCCTGGCACATGCCACCCATCCCTACTGCTCTCATCCTAGCAGGGGGTACCTCCCCGCTTCCCTGCCTCTCTCATCTTACCTGCTGTCCCCGCCTCACCTGCGTCGCTTACCGTGCTGACTCCTCTGTCCCACTTCTTCATTTCCCTCGCCTGCCTCCCCTGGGGCGCCTGCCTCACCCAGTCCCAAGGCCAAGGGATGTCCAGTGACCCGGGAGGTGGGGATGGTGCTGTTCGAATGTCATTTGCCGCTAGAGCATGACTTTGACATTTGATGGAAGTAAATGAAAATGTTGAAAGGCGATGACAGAGACCTGAGGCTTTTCTGAATGTTTGAGACGGGGGAATAATAGAGCCCCGAGGGAAGTTCAGGCGAGTAATCAGATAAGGAAAAAGTCAGCACCCGTAATCCCAAATTAAATTGTCTGCTCGGAGGAGCCGTGGCAGACCAGGCCCAGCAGCTCCAGGAGCTGTGGAAGTGGATTCTGTGAGCCAGGGTAGAAAAGTGTCAACGCAGCGTGTAGCGACTGAGTTCCTTGACTTGTGCTAGGGAGGGTCCAAGAGAAGCAGAGCGGGTGGGAGTCTCGAGTCTTGGGGGAGACCCCTTTAGAGAATAACAGAACACTTCAAAACTTGTGCCTCACCTCTGTCCACATGCAAAGCTCCTGGGTGGGGAAGGACATAACTTTTTGTTTGGTTTGTTTTGTTTTTGTTTTGTTTTTAGAGAGAGAGAGAGCGCAAGCAGGGAGAGGGGCAAAAGGAGAGGGACAGGAGAGAGAGAGAGAGAGAGAGAGAAGCTTACTCAGACACCACACCCAGCGCAGGGCCCAAGGTGGGGCTCCATCTCAGGGCCCTAAGGTCATGACCTGAGCTGACTGAGTCATCCTGGCACCCCATGGAAAGGCATATTCTTGAAACCATGGACGGCAGAGCACAGAGTCTTCATGAAAACACCTGGAGGCTGTTTGGGTGTTGATCTTTGAGCCCAGGTCTTTCATCTGTAGAATGAATTTCAGAGCCTCCTCAAGGTCATGTCTCTTGTAAGCGGCAAAGCATAGATTCACATACAGATGAGGCCTGTGTAGCTCATTCATCTGGACTCATTAGGTCAAGTTCAAGAAGTTGAATATAACCTGCGGCAGGGACCTAAGAAATGAAAAATTACTCAAGATGGTATGCGAAAGAGCATCTCAAATGAGCCTTTCCCCCATAATTTCATGATTTTTAAGACAGATTTATTGAAGTTTGGCTTTTGGCTGCTGTGCTCATGCACAGCCTGTCTCTCGGGTAAGGCCACATGGCAGGTAGGAGGGATTCGAGCGGTGTGTGGGGTGTGGGTCTGCAGCATACCCCAGAGGAGAAGGAGGAGAAAAGACGGGATTCAGGGGGAGCTGGGCTGTCAGGGGCAGTGCAGGTTTGGATGAGAAGGGGGAGGTGGCAGGTCATGATCGCCCAAGAGAAGGCATGGGTCTGTCTACAGGCTGCACAGAGCCAGTCTTTCTGGTCCAAACCCTGTTTTTCCAGTAGGTAATTCAGGCCAAATTGGCAGTGGGATATGTCTTTGTTTAATTGGCATGGAATGTCTTGGGAAAGCAGGCACACCCCAGTTGGCCACAGTCCCCACCATTCCTTATTATAGTACCTTGAGTATAGTACCTCTTTTGTCCATTTGTTATCCTCCTGGGCCATGGCAGCGTTTGGCTCGGGAACCTGGTCTACCCATTTTGTTTATATAGAACTCTGAAAGTTCCCCTCTGTGATAATGATTCTTCTGCCTCAGCATCTGTTGTGGACTTTGCCAACAGGTTCCTGGAAAAGACTTTCCCTTTTCTTTCCTAAAAGGAACTCAGATTTTGTTCAAGTGTTTCTATCCCTTCATCTCACAGTCTTAAGTTCTGCAGGGAAAGGAGACCCCACTCTAGGGATGGGGCTCTGATTAACCCATAGCTGATTGTTCTTCTCCTTGACCCATTGATAGGTTGAGCAAAGGATGTAATTCTGGCCAGTGGGACATGAGGAGGTCTTCTAGAAGCCTCCGGAAATGGAGGTTTCTCATTTGTGTGGGAAAATTATTAGTCGCTACCAAGGTCTCTTCACAGCCATTCTGAGGGAGCATGCGCTGGGTGGGGGTGGTGGACCAGCTTCTTCCTTGTAAATAGTGGGGAGAACCTGATGGCATCATTAAGCTGCTGGATTAACCTCGTGCAAGGTCTGCCCTACCTGTAGGCACTGTCAAGCCAAGGGCTTTCCTCCTTGTTGATTCTGGTTGGGTTCCATGTTATCCCGTTTGCAGCCCAAACTCTTCTAACACCCATCACCCCGCAATAGACTTAGTTTTTTGGTGCCATGCCTAAAATACCCCAAGTCTTTCCTTCTCTGTGCTGTACGTAAGTTCGGAAAAGAAAGGACAGCTTTGAGTTCTGCATTTGCCTCTAAGAGCCTGGCATAGGATCAGACGTGGTATTAACCATCAGGAAAGCACGAGATCTCTCCACAAACTGCTTGCCCTCCCTAAAAGCAACAGGAAAAGAACATTTAAATCCCTCTGGATTTGGAAAAGAGGGGAAAAGATTGTGTTTTTCCTGATGTTGTTAGAAATCATACAAAGACTAGATGAAAATATCAACAGCCTTGACTTTCACAATTCCACCAGGAATTTCGGAGGTGAGATTAAAACCTCTAAATAAAACTCGGTTTAATTCTGTAAACTCTGTGTGTGTGTGTATGTGTGTGTGCGTGTAGAGGGAGAGAGACAGAAAAGTAGATATGTAGGCGTCATACCCCCAAATTCACCGCGATTGCAATTTGGGTGTCTGTAAACTGTAAAAGGTGGGGAGTATCTAGCAATCATTTGCAGACTAGCTAGTTTCCTGGCATTAAAAAAAAAAATCTGGTTGCCTTCCTTTAGCCTTCTCAGTTGAAACTCATTTATGAAATACAAAGCAGACTGAAAGCTACCGGAGCTGCACAGAGCTCTTCTTTCTGGTCCAAGGACTGTCTCCTCAGTGGATAATCCGGGTCAAAGGGACAGCAGGGGTATGTCTTTGTAGAGATAAAATTAGATTTCCTTGTTGCTGTTCCTAAAAACGGGGACGTCATATTGCATTTCACCTTTTCGGTTGCAGAGTCTGGGAGTAGATGGTTGCATTGATGAGCCCCAGAAATGCCAGTGAGCAGTTTTATTTATTTATTTTTCAAGCTGCAGGGATGTTAAGGGACAGGTGCCAAGTGTAGGGACAACGAGGTATGGCTGCTTAGAATTCTTTTTTGGAGTTTCTTGATATTGCAAGTTCTGATGCCCTGCTAACTGGGCAGAAGGAGGAAAGGAGTCCATCTCTGGTCATGTCAGCTACGAGTTGGGGTGCCATTGGCAGAATTCTGCAGGGGCATGTGTGTTCTGTGAACCCAGAAAAGAGAAGGGGCGGGCGCCTGTCCGCACCCCTGCAGAAGCCCAGTGTCCCGGAGGCTAAGACAGCATGTGGGTTTGGGGTAGCAGCTCCCCATTTGCAGAGGCCACCCCGCGTGGACCTCTTGTGGCTGGTCATCCACAGGGACTATGAAAGCGGGAATACTGCGCTCCTCGGGTTGGTCCCTGTCCCCCACGAGCAGCTCGCGCTTTGTTCCCTCTTGCTCCAGACTTAGAGCAAATCGTAAATCGGATTGGTCCACGCAGGCCAACCTTTGTCAAAAGCATATTTAAAAGGAGTGTCACGCTAGGCTTTCTTTTGTCTCATGTCTTATTATATACAATACAAAGAACAGCTACGCTCGATTCTGGTAGAGTTGATTTCCGGTTCCACATCAGAAACTCTTTAAATTTGCAATGACGGCTTAATCTTAAATCCCAGAGGTATGTTTTAATCCAAAATTCAATCAAAGTGAGAAAGCTCCCTGGGCAGCGTGGCCTTCGATGTCAATCCCCTTTTATATATACATCGCTCAGTAAGCGAAATGAGAATGAGAGATAGTCGTGTGCTGCATCAAGGATGGGGGTAATCGGATGATGTAAGTTTGAGGCCATTCCTCTCTCAGATAAAAAATGGATTTTCCATTAAATCCAGAAGTGCTACAAGACCTCACTGATGATCACCACCCTGGTTTCAACTGGGAAAGGTGATCTGTGCGTTCTCTTCCCTGGAGATGGAAACCCGTATTCAGCTTTCAATAACTGATATGAATGATTTCACTTTGTCCTATGAAACGAAAGCCAGGCGTTTGAGGGGAAGGGGCGAGAGAGGGGATGAGATTTGTTGCGGACCATCTGGCCCCAGGGGATGGAGGGAAATTGAAGACCGGACAGAGACATGCACCCAGGGAATACGTTTCTTGTTACAATTATGACTTGAGGAGCAAGACCCGTTAAAGCAGAGTTGCCCTTTTGTTTCCTCCGGCTGTTTTCCCTGATCAAGGGGAAGGTAGACCCACCTCATGGAAAACTCTAGTCAGGACTTGGAGTGCCAGCTTTCTACTCAGGGTCTTCTCCCTCTGGCCTTGCAAAGGCCTTTGCACGGAGTCTCAAATTCCAAATACATCATGGCCCAGAAGCCCTCTCCAAACAGATTCCATCAGATGAGAAATTCTGTAAAGGTGTTCCAGTTTCCTCCCAAGTCCTCAAAATCTCACAGGCCTGAGTTTGGCTTCTGAATATCATTCCCCATGAAAGTTGGGGCTTCTGGGATAATTGGCGAGGAGAAGGCAGTGGCGAGCACGGAGGCTTTTGCGTGGCCAGCAAGCAGATCCGGCCAACCCCTGGTTCTTCGCTGTCTCCGCCAGGGATGGGTCTGGCTCAGGCTAGAACGAGGGGGGGTAAGGGGTAATCGGTCCGTAGAGAAACGGTCCTCAGACACCGCTGTGTTTTTGAGTCACACAGAGAACCTGCTTACAATATGGACCTGGGATCTACCCTCAGAGCTTCTGATTCAGTAGGTCTGGAGTAAGAACTGGAAAATCTGGTTTTTAGTGAACAATCCAAGTGATTCTGACATAGGTCATGTATAGGCCGAACTTCGAGGAGCATTGAACTTGATGAATGGTCCTGAGTGGCTACTGGAGTCAGTTTAAATCAAAACCGTGCCTGAGATTTCACGATGGCACCATGTGTGGCCCAGAACTGACCTCTAACTAAGCCGAGGCACCCAGGTGCTCTGCGTCCTCAGGGGCACCTGTCTCTCTACACTGGACAAGATCGTTCTGCTTCACATAGGAGTTGGAAACATAGAACTGGAGAAATCACCTGTGAAAATCCCTTTAGAAATGTTTCTCCACCTTTGAGATAATCCATTCTGTTCTCCCCCTTCAGTGGGAACCACGAGCCTTTGAGGTCCGTCTTCCACATCATTGGGCAGACAGTCCACGTCATTCCCTCCCCACACCCCCCCAGACTTCACGCAGCAGGAGGGGGTCCCTGGGGGAGCTGTCAGCTGCTG
This sequence comes from Mellivora capensis, assembly GCA_004024625.1. Classification (NCBI taxonomy): domain Eukaryota; kingdom Metazoa; phylum Chordata; class Mammalia; order Carnivora; family Mustelidae; genus Mellivora; species Mellivora capensis. Next base: position 16,188 of record PISX010017678.1, on the reverse strand, counting down.
AAGGTATGGCTAGGAGGAAAGAAGGATGTTTTTCTTTTGGTTGTTTTTCCCCAAAGGAAAAAGGCCTTGAATGTCCAAAAACAAAATAAGAAGAATGTCAGGGAGCCCTTCTAATGTGCTTATTTTAAAAGTAAGCATAGCCTGAATGAAATAAAGTAGGTTTTCATTGAGAGACAGAGAGGGAAAGGGCGCGAGAAGATGGATGAGGAGGGGGCGCCCACATTTCGAGCCTTAGCAAGATGGAACATACGGAGAACGTGCCAGTCTTCTGGTTTAGTGATGGTCCCAGGCTGAACCTCGTGTGTATGCGTTGCTGGGATTGGAAGGTGACCACATGCGCCTGCGAGACTGGTGCACTAGGCCATCAGGAGCCCACATGCTGGGGGTGAGGGGTCTCCTGGACCTTACTCACCTCCTCCTCAGGAAAGTGGGAGTCTTACTCTTAAAGCCCAAGGTGAGGGCAGGAATTGGCTCAGCTTCATGCCTCCCCATGAGAACCTCCCACGAACTGTCTTGTCTCTCCATGGCAGCTGGAACATTTCTCCGGCTCCTGAGCAAACTCTGTTTGTGTCAATATTCTCCTCTCTGGTGTCCCAGCATTAGCAGGGGCTTGGGACCGCCAGCACCGGGGACTTAGGAACCTTCCCCCGGACTGTTCCTGCCATGCTCCTGGGCTGAGGTAAAGGTGGGATGCTTGACCACAGGGTGCCAAGTAGCTACATACCAGGAACTGCTTAGCATGAGCTGAGCTCAGGGAGACCCACTAAGTCCTGGGGCACAGAGGAGCCTGGTGGCGACTCACCGTCAGCTGGAGATGCCATATCTGAGACGAGCCTGAGCGGGACCAGAGGCGTGAGGAAGCTGCATGAGCAGGTCTGTCGGACCACCCAGCGTGGTGAGCTGGCTCGCCCATCGGCTAGTACCTAGCGCCATGTGAGGGGGTCTCCCAGGGGTAGCGGAGGGAGAAAAAAGCCTGCACTTGGTTTTCAGACAGGTTGGTACTGGGAGCAAGCCCCAAATGGGTGCAGCTACATTATAGCCACACTGGAGGGTGGCTGTGAAGGATAGTCACCAGGGAAAGTCTTCCCAATAGACAGTGTGGCAGCTACCTGGTTATCCACTTGTGTGGAAGGAGGGATGGATTGAGGGGAACTACATACATGTCTTCCTGGTCATTAGCAAGTGGCCTGGACTGGGACATTTTGCTGCCCATCATCTCAGGTCTGGCTTTGCCATGGTGGAGACCTTGGCCCCCAAAGGGGTAGACCCTTTCTGGGAGACCTAGTGAGGGTTCCCTTGGGCTTTGGACTCCTTGTGCCCGGAGGTTGGAAGATGAGGAGGGTAAATGGCCCCAGGCAGCAGGACACAGGCTGCTCTCCCAGCAGGCTGGGCAGGGAGGACATGCATGCAGTGCGGTGATCTGTGTGGGCACCTCTTGGAACCGCCTTGCCCCACTGTGATGGTGAACAAGCAAGGATGGCCAGCCCGGCCTAAAATTCACACAGTTGCCAGGGGCTCTGTTTCTTTGGAAATGAGCATTTGAGTCATACCCCATGGATTAGGATCCTGGGGCTGCCTTATAGGATGGGAGTCTTGAAAGAGCAGAAATTCACTCTCTCACTGAGCTAGCAGTCCCAGCTGGAAATCAAGGTGTCATCATGGCCATGTTTTCTTTGTCTACTCCAAGGGAGAATCCGTCCTTGTCTCTTCCAGCTTCTGGAGGTCCCAGCAATCATGGCGTTGCACGCATAGCCCTGCAGGCTCTGCTTTGGTCTCCACGTGGCCTTCTCCCTGTCTCTGTGTCTTCTCCTCTTCTTCTAGAACAGTCACACTGGACTCGGAGTGCACCTGACCCTAATGTGAGCTCGTCTTACTTAATGAATCTGCGGGGACCTGTTTCTAAATAAGGCCACATTCACAGGTGCCTGGAGCAAGAACTTCAATCTATCTTTCTGGGGGACACAATTCAAACCACAAAACCAGATGAGCCCCCAAGAGCAGCAGAGGCGATGGCCGAGGGGGCGGGGAACCTATACATGACTGTGAAGGAGGAAGAGGGGAGTCCTGAGTTTGCATTCCCACCCCAAGGGAACAGCACCCCAAGGGCAACTGCAGGGACAGGGCATGGTCTGTTCCCTCCTTCTCAGTTCCCCCCAGAAGAGGCCCATGGAACCTCAGAGGATGTTTTCCGAGCGTGGATGGAGGTTCCTCAGGTGCCTGCAGTGCTGTGAAGATCTCCCGCTCGCTAGGACAACCTCCCTTCCAAAAGGAACTTGTTCAGCAGTTGGCTCGTGGTGTCCAGCTGTGAGAAGCTTTGCTGCACACGGTGAGGGCCATCATGCAGTTTTCTGCCCAGACTTCTGAGGGGCAGTGTTTGCTCCAAACCCCCCACTGGCTTGGCTGAGACTTATCAGATCTGCATCACAATTGGAGATAATACTCCGTCTGTCTGTCTTCCTCTCTGTGGTTTGCCTTCCACGGGCAGCCTCCCTCCCCTGCGCTCCAGAAATCTCTTGCACTCCTGACTTTGCCTCAGCATCTGCTCCTGGAGGACGGAGGCGGCCATATGAGCGCGGGGAAACACATGCAGCTCCTTCCCAGCTCCCTTCCCTGGTCTCTCCCTTTGTTCTGTCCTCTTTTCCTCTCTCTTGAGGCTCCGGGTGTGGGATTCTGTGTCCCACAGCAGAGAAAGATTCAGCACCAAATAATTACCAGCTGAGGTTTGTGACCCCTGAAGGCAGCGTAGGTAGAAATTTTTGTGATATGAACGCCAAGTTCCAGCACACCCTCACCATTGCCTTACGTTCCGTATTCAGTCAAAATATCCCTGGGACTTCATCCAGAATTTCCTTTCCTTGGACACAAACATCCCTAGAAGGAATACAGTATTGTGCTTTGGTTACCAGTAAGGTACACTTAGTGTGAATGGAAGTTTAGTACAGAGGCAAAAACCTAAACCCATAAAGTAAACCTTAGAGTAGATAGGATGTGTGGGCATCTTGCTGATTGTTCTTACTGTTTTAGGTAGGTGGGGATTAAGAAAATTAATTTGAATACCATCATGCTACTTTAAAAAAAAACATTCCTTTATTCATTTTAGAGAGAGAGAAAGAGGAGAGTGTGGGGGCAGAGGGACAGAGAGAGAGAGAGAGAGGGAATCCTTAAGTGGACATCTGCTGAGCACGGAGCCTGATGCGGGCTCAATCCCATGACCCTAAGATCATGACATGAACTGAAACCAAGAATCAGACGCTAAACTGACTGCGTCGCCCATGCCGCCCCTAGTCCTGCTACGTTTTGTTGGATGCGTTGATCACTACCTGGTAATGGAACTGAACTGAATCAGAGCCTACCAGGATTGTCCTGGAGATACTCACTGTCAAAGGCAACCATGACCTTCTCTATCCTACACACTGTCTCCCCGGCCATCACTCATTAGCTCCCTGATGTTTGAGCTCCCCTGAGAAGAGTAAAATATATTGTGAAGACAACAAGACTGAAATCACTGAAATGATGCTACGTGGCCCAAACTCCAGTGATAACATGACAGCTGAATGGTATTTCTGACTCTAGTCGGGCTGGATAGGCTCCGCCCCGGAGAGAGTCCTGTGATTGGTTCCCTGATCTGTGATCTTCAATGGCAGGAAGGGGCAAGGGGGGAAGCTATTGAGACCCACTCACTTTGGGAGTAATTGCTGTGATTAGCATCACCAAAAACAATGGCTATACCAGTCACCTGCTGGTCAGTCCACCTCGCTGGTCCCTGAGAGGACATGCGGCATGGCAGGCAATGGTAGGCAGCCGTTAGCTTAACTGGGTGATAGCCCCACCCCAGTGGCTGTGGGACTTTCATGGAGGGGACCAGCACAGCATCTGGCTTTTGATATGTGGTTACTGACCTACAGATGTTTTCTTCTCCCCCTCCTTTTTGACTTGATTTATTAAGCTACAATTCATGTATTGTACAACTTACCCATCGACAGTGTTTAATTCAGTGATATTTAAAAAATAAATAAATAAAAAATATTTTATTTATTTATTTGAGAGACAGAGATCACAAGTAGGCAGAGAGTCAGGCAGAGAGAGGGGGAAGCAGGCTCCCCACTGAGCAGAGCGCCCTACTCAGGGCTCGATCCAGGACTCTGAGATCATGACCTGAGCCGAAGGCAGAGGCTTTAACCCACTGAGCCACCCAGGTGCCCCTAATTCATTTTTAGTACACTCGTGGATGTATGCAACCCACTGAGCCACCCAGTGCCCCTAATTCATTTTTAGTACACTCGTGGATATATGCAACCATCACCAGACAATTCTAGAACATCTCATCATCTTAAATATCCTGGACCCGTTAGCCCTTCATCTCCCTAACCCCTGATCCCCAACACCCCCAAGCCCCAAGAATCCACTAGTCTACTTTCTGTCTCTATAGGGTTCTTGGTTCTGGACGTAGCATATAAATAGAACCATGAGGCATGTGTTCTTTGGTGATGGGCTTCTTTGCACTCAGCACGTTTCCGAGGTTCATCCATGTCATAATGCGTGTCAGTACTCTGTTCCTTTATGGCCAGATGGTGCTCCACTCTATGGATATATGGCATTGGGTTATCCACTCATCAGTGGAAGGACATTGGGGTTGCTCTACTCTGGCTCTTATAAATAACACATTATTATAAGCACTTCTGTACAAGTTTTTGCATAGCCATATTTTCATTTCTCTTGGGTATATACCTCAGAGTGAAACCAAATACATTCTTCTTGGGTCATCAGTAAGGAATGGAAAAACCAACTTATCTTCAGGAAGTGAGGACAGTGGCTCTCATTCTCTGTTTTGCCCCATAGCTGTGTGGACTCTTCAGTTGTTTGTCCTAATCTAGTCCACAGAGACCTTAAAATATCTCAACACAACCCCACACTGGTCCATAATATTGATGACAAAATGCTCATCGAATCTGGTGAACGGAAAGGAGCCATTTCCCTAAATGCCCCAGTAACTCACATGGGAGCCAGAAGATAAGAGATAAAGCCCCACGACTGTGTGGGGCCTTCCATGTCAGTGTAGTTTGTGGGATTTCTCCTGTAAGGTGAATGAATAGTTTTGAACCGCAGCACACTTATGGCTGAGAAAGAGGCACTGGACTTCGTACGCCTCTTCAGGGTTTGGAAGCGGCACGTTACACTCTGAGGAATATTCCTTGCCCCGGGAATTGGGTGAGTGGGAAGGCTGTCGCTGTCAACAGGGGGCTCAGCTGAGAGTCCGGGCTGGGGCGTATGCTGTCCTGTCACTTGAGCCACTGAACCTGGCAAGGCTGGGGGAGCGAGGGGTAGCCATGTTGGATACGGAAGCTCCGTGAACCTCACAAGTGTGGTAGAGGAGCTATGGCGTGGGACCCCAGGAGGAAGGCTACACTGTCTATTGAACAAACAGCTCCCCAAGGGTAAACGTGGTATAAACTTGCTATGCTTCTGCCCTTTGTTGTCATGTCTTTGAGTGACGTGATGGGATCGGTGCTTAAGCCAATGACAGACATGCATGAGCTGGACCTGAGGGGGCAGCTTGTACAGACCTTTGTCCCGTGGGAGTACTTTTTATGAGACTCAGTGAGACACTTCCCAATAGAGAAAATGCAATTCTGGAAACAAATACAGGTTATCTCCCACTAGCTTATGCTGCCGGTCGTATCACCGGGTCTTAAGGTAGGATGCATGCCCCAAGTTTCAAAGTGACTGTACAGCTGAGGAGAGGAGACACGGTTCTGTTCCTTTACGTCTCTTCTATGGAACACTGCTCTCCATGGTGAGCTGGGCGCTGCTCTTAAATGACTTAACGATAAGTTGGCTCTGTGGCCCCGGACAGGAAGTCTCTGCAGGCATTCTGCCGATCTTGGTTGAGCCCTCTGCAAGATATAAACACTATTTCTTTCCGAGGAGGAGGTATAATCAAACATTCAATCTATGCCTTGTTCATGAGGCTAGTTTTAGTTAGCACAGAGCTCTACTGGAAATTACATTTGTACCGTTGTCAAGGTGGACTTTCTCGAGGAAGCAAAGGAGTGGTATTGGCCAGAACTCTTTTTTGCGTGTGACTCCAAATTTAATTGCCTTAATTAAAAATGGTAACCCATTAGGTGACTTGACCGAAGCTTCCAGGGATAGAGTCAGGCATGGCTGGATCCAGGAACTCACAGAATTAATCCATTCACGGTGTCTCCCTTCCCATTTCCCTCCTGTCTCTCTTTACTTCAAAGACGTTATTTTTGTAGGCTTGGGCTGTTGCGCTTTAGAGAATGTGGTGGGTGGAGGCTAGTGCTGGCTCTCTCACTGTCAGCGGTTTCAGCAGAAAGAGGATTGTGTTGCCCTAACTCCATCACTATGTCCCTAATTGGAACCAGGCTGGGTCCTGTGTCATTCTGCCTAGGGAACTGGGTGTTTGGTTTATCCACGCCTCGGTGCACGTCCACCCCCGCAGCAGAGGCGGAGGTAGCCACTCCGCGCAAGGGACACAGAATGGGGGAAAGGCGGTGCTCAGAAAGGCCGCTCACTCTTTATCAGAAAAAGGGGAAAGGGATTCTGGGCAGGCAAAACATCCAGTGCCCACTGCAAGCAGCCCCCACATCCGCTGTGTTTGGAAGGCCTTATCTTTAAGTCTGAGCAGATTAATAATGACTAGAATGCCCGAGGGAAAGCTCGTCTTATTTCAGAAAGACTGCTTTCAAGTAGCAGCTTTTAACTCGAATCAGTTTGCTAATTATAATTATTTTCATTAAAGCAGGTGCTCAGGAGCCTTCCACTTGGCAACACATTGTAAATGGCTTGAGTTATTGCATGTGGTTGGGAGCTTTTAAAGTTTTATTTCTCGCTGAGTATTTGATCAATAATTTGAAGCAATTAGGGGCAAGTTCACCTTAATGGAGTTTTGCTGTGTCTCTACTACTTTTCCTCCTTTTATTCTGTGAATGTGAAGGGGCCCAGTGGCTACCTTGGGGAAGCTGCACTGGGCTTGACTCACATGTTGGTGCTGGTGTTACTGTGACCAGGTAAACCCCATTTCGAGCTGGGCTTTGTGGCGTGGTGTAGTTTTTCTTTCTTTCTGATAGCGGATAGCTTCCTTCCTTCCTTCTCTTCCTTTTCCCTCCCTCCACTCACCCCTCCCTCCCTTCCCCCTTCTTTCCATCCTTCCTCATTTCTCCTCATCCTCCACTTCTACCTCCTTCTTGTTCTTTCCTGGTTGCTGTAGGTACTTATCACTAACTCAACCCCAAATTCTCTCCCCATTGTGCAAATCTCCTCTCAATATATTAGTGGGCACTTGGCGTGTATCACTTTTGTCTTCTTAAAGAAGTCACTGCTGGAATCTTCTCCAGGTAGGTGCCGTCCTCTTTCTCTGGTTTCTATGAAAGGCGAAGAAAAGGATTCAGAGCCAGAGGGACAGGTAGTGGATGGCTGGGGCTCTTATCCAAGTCCCTGAAAATGTACACACTTGGGCCAGAAGTTAGCTTTTTGTTAAATATGGCTCATTCATTGTGCTTTTGTCTTTTCTTATAAACCAAAGTGTCTCTAAGCACATCAGTATTTGGCATCCCGTTAATTCCAAATCCCTATTGACTTTTCCCACATCTTCTGCGGGATGGTTGGTGGTGTACACATTGGCCACGAAGCACCTTCTTGATATTCGGATGTGAACTTCATCAGTCTCCAGTAATTTGTGAGTGGGAAAGAAGGTGTCTGTCTGTTCCCAGTGCATTTGTAATTCATGTGTGTGGGAGTTTGATATAAATCAGAATATTTGATTTCCAGTGAAATTTCACTAGTCACACATCCGAAAGGGGAAGAGAAGATATTGTACCTAGAATTAGAATGAATCCAAAACCTTTTATATCCTGTTTGACTCTATTCAGAACTGACTCACCTGTAACATTGCATCTGGTCCTCAAAAAGCTCTCAGGGTTTGGTAAGAAGGTTTGGTGTGGTTCCTTAGGGTCAAAGATATTAATAGGTCCACATTCAAGGTCAGTCAGTGCCCGAGATCACACCACTGCTTTCCGTATTTGGTTCTCAAAGAATCCTTGATGTGAACACTGTCCCTATAACACTTCCTCAAAGGTAGGAGAGGAACCACGAGGTATTACTATTTCCGCCCCGCGGACCACCCCTGTGGTGGACATGCTTGAAGGCGAGGTTGGGCCAAGGACAAGGTCAGCCGTTGCGGGATGATGGGGCTCTTTGACCTAGGGCTGAGCCAGAGTGGTTTTGTTTCAGAAAGTGTTGGCTGAATGTAAACTTAAGAAAAAAAATTGACATAAAATCTCATCACATAACATTAATTATGTTAAGTGCATGAGTCACTGGCTTCTAATACAGTCACTTCACTCTGTGACCTCCACTGCATTCAGTGCCAAACCATTTTCATGACCCCAAAAGGAAACTGTGCCCATGAAGCAGTTAGCTCCCATTCTCCCCTTCTGCCCTCAGTCCCTGGCAAGCGCTGGTCTGCTTTTTGTCCTGGTGCTTTACCTGTTGTGTATATTTCATGGAAGTGGGATCACACAACAAGTGATCTTTCACGACTTCTTTCACTCCATGTTGTGGTTTGGGGGCTTATCTGTGTCGTATTCTACAAAAGGACTTCCTTCCTTCTGATGGATGAAGAAGATGGCATCGTATGGACATGCCACAGGTTTTTTACCTGTCCATCCATTGATGGTCATTGGCTGGTTTCTACCTTTTGGCTACTGTGAGTGGTGCTGCTATGATCATGTGTGTGCTTGCATTTGAGTCCCCGTTTTTAACTCTTTTGGGTATATACTCAGGAGTGGGGTTTCTGGATCATACAGTATTCTATATTTAATTCTATATTCTATGTCTTATAGAATATATAAATATATTTTATATAAAAACATTTATAAATTTATAAAAACATATAAAACATATAAAATATATTCTAATATATAAAATCTATCCTATATTTTAAGTAGGATCCATGCTCAGCATGGAGCCCACCATGGGGTTTGAACCCATGACCCTGCGATCAAGACCTGAGCTGAGATCCAGAGTCAGACGCTCAACTGACTGAGCCACCGGCGCCCCTCTGTATTTTTTTAAGGGACCACCCAGCTGGTATCTGCAGTGGCCGCACCGCGTATGATTCCCACCAGCAGTGTATGAGGCTCTGAACTTGTCCACATCCTCACCCACACTTGTTATTTTCCATTTTTAAAAAATTACAGCCACCCTAGTGGATGTGACACAGCATCCTTGTGTGGTTCTGACCCGCGTTTCTCCCATGAGTGGTGCCGAGCTCCTTCTCACGTGCTGTCCTGGTGCCCCCTGGCATATTGTCATCCTACCATCTGAGGAAGCGATCTTACGGCGTGAGAAGCCCCAGCCCCTGTGGCCCATGAGTAGGTGCGCGGTAAAGGGGAGGTGGGTGCATGGGAAATAAACGAACCAGTCCTGATCGTTCCCTCCGCTCAGCCCTGCCTTGTTCTTACTGGACGGGCTGCTTTGGAAACGCTGTTCCGCACTGGCCGGGTATCTCAGCTTTCCTAAAGCCCACGCGCTATCTTCTCTGACTCTTTGGGGATCTGGCCTTCTTCCAAATAGCCGTGTGCTGAGGACAGAGCTGGGTACAGCTGCGCCTGGTAATGAAGCCCGGGTCCCTCGAGCTGCCCGAGACACTGTTCAATAAAGAGAGCTTCCGGATTCAGGCTGTAGCCTTGCCCCGAGTCCTTTTCCAGCTCCTCTCGGGAAACGTCAGTGCTCGTCAGCTCTTCCAGAGTCTTGAGCTAACGATTTTAGACGAACCATGAATCTGCTGCGGGGCCAGTGTGTGGTGTATGCTCGGCCTCAGAGGGATAGTAGACACAAACCCCGAAGTTAACTGCCGCCTTCTCCTGGAGAGGCCCTTGGAGCATGACACGCCGCTCCTCACAAACCTGTCGTGGCTCTCCCTTCCCACGATCCGTGGATATTCCTGCCAGCAAGATGTGGCCCTGCCCACCTCCTCAGCAGCTCCCAGCCCCTGGGCCCCATCACATGGGCTGTTCCACCTCAGCCCTGCAAGTGACACTTAGGGACACCCCAGAGCCAGCCTCACACCTGCTGCTGTCCTTCACCCTTCCTTGTCCTTCTAGGACGAGGCTATGAGAGGCTATGAGAGAGGCCTTGCCTCACCCACTTATCAAAAACAATACCCTCTTCCTTTGTTTTTTGTTAGTGGAAAATTTATGCTGATACTTGTTGAAAGAGTAAGGAAATCTTATTGAGGACCGATGCGATAGGGGTCCAGCCTTACGACAGGGAGAGCAGTTGAGCTCATCTGCGAACACAAGGACAAGTGGGGGTTTATGGGTAAGCAGCAGTGTCAGGGCGAGGTCAGTGGATGGAAAGTGAGTAAGAGGAGATGTCGGGGAGGGGGGTGGCCCAGGTACGCTGCTGACCTGATGGGATTCCTGCTGCAGGTGGGCCAGGAAAACCAGGTGTCAAGGCTGAGGGATTCTCTTTCTAGGACCTTAGCAGGATTCTTGCAAAAAGTAGGTTCTGCACTCCCAGCAAGGTCTAATTGGAAATGGGGTGAGAGGAGCCTGACCGAGTTTGACAAGGAGAAAGGCTTTGACATTCCTCATGGTCTGGATCCCTGGGGGTTTCGTTTATTGGCCTGATCACCATCTACACCTTTAATGCTCGCAACAGAAGAGCTGGTCATTTCTTGTTTTGTCTTCCCAAGGGAAGCAAAAGCTCGTGGCCTAGGGGTTTTTCACCCTTTCCAGCCCTGTCCTCAGTGTCCAGGGCAGTGTGTGTGCCCAGTGAGCGTGTGCATGGTGGGAAGTTTTCCAGAGTCATGCGAACATGGAACGTGGGCCCTATCTTATACAGTGGGTGCACACAGAAAGCGGACGGGACTCAGGTGGGCTCTGTAATAAGTCCGCCTACCTGTTAGTCTCAGCAGCTCACTTGTAGGACTGCTAAAACATCATCGGGGTCCACATCCCATCCTCCTTGGCGTAGGGAATTCCTTGACAGGGCAAGACTTCTGCAGTGATGGAAGCTGTTAGCTTTTCCATCTCCCATTTCGTGCTGACACAGCCTATCTCCCATCTTTCTCAGGCAGCCTTGGGATTGCACAGAAATTCAAGGAAACTCACTGGGGAAACCCTGGACCCCTACCATACTACAGGCTGGGCAGAGATGACAGAATTGGAGCAGGGGTTCAGGGGGGCCTGTTTGATTCATGACACTGGCCATGCCTATGTCATGATAGCCTGACAGCCAAGGCTTCTCGAGGAATTTAGTTTCCAACACTGTTAGAAATTGGACTTGAGCAAGCTTGGATCGTACGTCCCCTTGGGTATCCCATGGTTGTTCCTGGCATCCAGAATTCTGCAGACACTCCTGGGAGCCCGGCGCGGGCGCGGGCTAATGCAACGTTAGCCGCAGTGTGGAGGTTTTCTGTGCTTTTTTGAGAACAAGGCCATGAACCTCAGCAGTAAGCTCCAGCTCTCTCAAGTCTCAAGAGCCCAATGCTTGTATTTCAAAGTGACTTTAGGTGGGAAAATGTCTTCTGGCACTTTTATTTGAGAGGAAATGGGCTGCAAGGTCAAATGCAGTCTCCATGTGGCCATGAGCATCATGAGAGCTGGTGACTGCCCACATGATTTATGAGAACTTCGGCCAGAAACATACCCTTTATTAAACAGCTTTCTTGCCCACCCCTGGATTGCCAGAAATACCATCTTGGTACCTTGAGTCAAGGCAAATGTGTTCTCTGGAGCAGCCGTCATGGGCCAGCCTGCACTCCTCGTTTGTTTTAAAGATGTGGTCTTTGAAGCCCTGTGCTAGGCCTGGGAAGGCAGGTCTATGGAAGCCAGGTATTTGGCCCTCTGGTCTGCAATTTACATCTGGTTAGCCACGGTCCTTGCAGGCGGTTGGGCTGGCCTTCAGCCTCCAGAGTCCCTGTGGGTTAGATTAGGAATGGTTAAAGGGCAAAGAGAGGACGGATGCCCACCATTCTACTGGTGCCATGACTCTGACTAGCTTAGATTCCTTACGTAAGTGGAATCATGACATAGCTATCCTTCGTGGCCTTATTTCAGTCAACACGATGTCCTCCAGATTCATCCAGTTTGTCGCAGATGGCTGAATTTCACTCTTTTGAAGGGATGAATAATATTCTATTGTATATACCACACCTTCTTTATCCATCCATCCACCAGTGGATGTTCAGGTCGCTCCCATATCTCGGCTATCGTGAGTACTGTTACCATGAACACAGGAGTGCAGATAGATGTCTCTTAGAGATCTCGGTTTCAACTCTTCTGGATAAACACCCAGAAGTGGGATTGTTGCATCATATGGTAGTTCCATTTTTAATTTTTTGAGGAACTTTCATACTGTTTCCCACAGCAGATGCCCCATTTTGCACTCCCACTAACTGTACAAAGGTTCCACTTTGTCCACATCCTGGGCAACACCTGGCATCTCTCATCCTCTTGATGACAGTCATTCTGACAGGTGTGAGGAGGTATCTGGTTGTGGTTTTGATTTGCATTTCTCTGATGACTAGTGATGTTGAACACCTTTTCATGTACCTGTTGGCCATTTATATGCCTTCTTTGGAATAATGTTTACTCAGTTCCTGTGCCCATTTAAAAATCAGATTGTATTTTTGCTCTGAAGTTATATGAATTCTTTATATATTCTGGATCTAACCTCTTATCAGATAATGTGATATGCAAATATTTTCTCCTATTGGGTAGGCTGACTTTCGTTTTATTGCTGATGTCCTTCACTGTGCAGAAGCCTTTTGGTTTGACATAGTTCCACTTTTTAAGTTTTACTTTTGTTGCTTGTGCTTTTGGTGTAGAATCCAAGAAATCATTGCCAAGACCCATGTCAAGGAGCTTACCTATCCTGTTCTCCATGTTTTCCTTTTAGGGGTATTTAAAAAAAAAAAATATATATATATATACTTAGAAGACCTTGGAAGGCTGGCCACAGCCCTTACTGAGTGGTCTCTTACAACTGCAAATGTGGGGTCTCTCTCTGGGATCAGTAACCTTTCTTCTTGACACTTCTGGCGTAGGTGGGGTAAAAGCTCCTTGCTCCTGCTGGCCACCTACTCTCAAACACACCTTCAGCTCCACTGAATTACAAATAGTCAGTCACACTCCTTGAATGCACCATGTGTAATCAGCTGGGACCCTGAAGGATATATTTGAATATCATTATGGATGCGTAGGTCTATAATTTCCCTTTGATTATCACTTTAGCTAGATGTCACAGATTGTTATGCAGTGTTTTTAACATACCTTTTTTCTCAAAATCTTGTGAATTGGGTTTCTACTAAAAGTATGATATACAGCATTAAGTTTGTCAGGATTACTTGTGTAGACATTCTGTATATTTAATTTTTAGTCTGCTTGACCCATTTGGGTCCCAAGTGTCATATTATTTCCTCATTATCTCTTGTTGTGTCTGGCTTATGGATGTTGTTGCTGTGTTTTTGGGTTCGTAGCCATTAGTTACATTATTAACTGTGAAGTATAGGATTTAACATTACAATATATTACACTTCTTTTCCCATTTAGTGCTCTGAGGCCTGAATCCTATCTTGTTGGATATCAAGATCCAGGGTACTACTACTTGTGTTTACAAAATTTAGACTATTTAATTTAAATTCAATTAGCCAACATACAGTACATCATTAATTTCAGATGTAGAGTTCAGTTATTCATTAGTTGCATATAACACCCAGTGGTCATCACATCACGGGCCGTCCTTCATGCCCATCACCCAGTTATCCCATCCCCCCCACCTCCCCTCCAGTAACCCTCAGTTTGTTTCTTAGAGTTAAGAGTCTCTCTTGGTTTGTCTCCCTCTCTGATTTCTTCCTAGTTTCCCTCCCTTCCCCATGATCTTCTGCACTGTTTCTTATATTCCACATATGAGTGAAACCATGTGATCATTGTCTTTCTCTGACTGTTTCACTCAGCATAATACCCTCTAGTTCCATCCACGTCAATGTAAATGGTAAGATTTCATCCTTTTTTTTATGGCTGAGTAGCATTCCATTGTATATATACACCACATCTTCTTTATCCATTCATCTGCCAATGGCTATCTGGGCTCTTTCCACAGTTTGGCTATTATGGACATTGCTGCTATAAACATTGGGGTGCAGGTGCCCCTTTGGTTCACTACATTTGTATCTTTGGGGCAAATATGTAATAGTGCAACTGCTGGGTTGAGCCCTGGACTTTAAATCTCAAGATACCTGTCATTTTATTATTTATTTGTGATTTCCCCCAACCACACATCTGCCTTCTTGAGTAACCTCCATATTGTTTTCCAGAGTGGGTGTCTGGCTCACATTCCCACTGGCAGTGTAAGGGTTCCCTTTTCTCTGCATCCTCGTCAAACCTGTTGTTTCCTGACTTGTTAATTTGGCCATTCTGACCTGTGTGAGGTGGTATCTCATTGTGGTTTTGATTTGTATTTCCATGATGCCGAGTGATGTTGAGGAAACAGTCAACAAAACTAACAGGCAGCCTATGGAATGGGAGATGATATTTGCACATGACATATCAGATAAAGGGCTAGTATCCAAGATCTATAAAGGACTTATCAAACTCAACACCCCCAAAACAAATAATCCTGTAAAGAAGTGGGCAGAAGCTATGAACAGACATTTCTCCAAACAAGACATACAAATGGCCAACGGACACATGAAAAATTGCCCAAGATAATCTTTTGAGAAACTTTTCCAAGCAGGGCAGACAATATGTCATCTGTAGAAAAGGAACATTTTATTTCTTTCTCTCTGGTGTTTGTAACTTTTATTTCTTTTTCTTATTTCCCTGGCTATCATCTCTGATGTCATGTTGGATAGAAGAGGTGACCAGAAATATTATTTGATTTAAAAGCTACTACCCCCCCCAAATAACCATACACACCTTATCGAGTTTGACAACTTTTCTCTACTGCCACTAGATTCCTTAAGTGTTTTTATTTTTTAAAAGATTTTTATTTATTTATTTGACAAGCAGAGATCACAAGTAGGCAGAGAGGCAGGCAGAGAGAGAGAGAGAGAGGAGGAAGAAGACTCCCCACTGAGAAGAGAGCCCGATGTGGCGCTCTATCCCAGGACCCTGGGATCATGACCTGAACCAAAGGCAGAGGCTTTAACCCACTGAGCCACCCAGGAGCCCCAAGTGTTTTTATTAAAAAAATAGTTAATGAGTATTTAATTTTATCAAATATTTTTCTTTACTTATTAATGATCATATACATTTACCCTTTTATCTAGTAAGTAACAAATTATATTAAAATGACTTTTTAAGACTTCTTGTCATAAACCTTAACTGACTATTAAATATACACAGATTTTGGATTCATGCTATTTTTTAAATTTAGAAAGTATCTATGTGCAAAAGTGGTTTTGTCCTCTAATTTCTTTTCTTGAACATTTACTTAGCACTTTATCTGTTAGCATCTCAGGGGAATGTCAAACAAGCAGTTGGTGTACTGTTTTGGTTTTGGTTTTCAACTGGTAGTGGATGCAATGGGAAATTGATACCCATTACTGAGGCACCGCAAAGCATCTCCTCTTCCATCTGAAGGCAGAGATGTTCACCATCTAACTAACCCTAACCTTTTGTATCCTTTTTATACAGCATATAGTTGGATTGTGTTAGATTAACTGTTCTGCCAATCTAATTCTGCCTTTTTAACTTGAGATTTCAATCCATTTACATTTAATATAATTACTGATAAGGTAAGATTGGCACCAGCTACCTTGAGGTTTGTTTTCTGTGTGTCCATTGTTGCTTTCTTCTGTGATAAAAATCTATTTTTCTTGTGTAGAATTATAATTATCTTATTTCCTTTGCTGTATATTTTTGAGTTATTTTCTTAGCGATTGCTCTGGGGGATCACCCATTAACCTCTGGATTTGTAAGATACAGTTCAGACAATACAAATTTAGCTTTAATAGTACAAAAAACTTTGCTTCTATATAGCTGTAGCCCCTTTTATGTTGTTGTTTTCACAAAATACATCTTTATATATTGTGGACCAATCAATCTGATTTGTAATTATTGCATCAGGCAGTTGTATTTTAAGACAAATAGGAAAAAATGATTTGCAAACAAAAAATATATTTATACTATCATTTATATTTACCCATGCAGTTAT
>PISX010017677.1:0-42763 GCA_004024625.1 Mellivora capensis | reverse complement strand
ATCATATGATAGTTGTCTTTCTCCGATTGACTTATTTCACTAAGCATGATACCCTCTAGTTCCATCCACGTCATTGCAAATGGCAAGATTTCATTTCTTTTGATGGCTGCATAGTATTCCATTGTGTATATATACCACATCTTTATCCATTCATCTGTTGATGGACATCTAGGTTCTTTCCATAGTTTGGCTATTGTAGACATTGCTGCTATAAACATTCGGGTGCACGTGCCCCTTCGGATCCCTACGTTTGCATCTTTAGGGTAAATACCCAGTAGTGCAATTGCTGGGTCATAGGGTAGTTCTATTTTCAACTTTTTGAGGAACCTCCATGCTGTTTTCCAGAGCGGTCGCACCAGCTTGCATTCCCACCAACAGTGTAGGAGGGTTCCCCACATCTTTTTTTTTTTTTTTTTTTTTTAGATTTTTATTTAAGAGAGAGAGAGAGAGTGACAGAATGAGAGAGAGTATGAGCAGGGAGGAGAGGAAGAAGCAGGCTCCCCACTGAGCAGAGAGCCTGATGTGGGACTCAGTCCCAGGACCCTGGGATCATGACCTGAGCTGAAGGCAGACGCTTGGCCAACTGAGCCACCCAGGCTCCCCTCCACACCATATCTTTATCCACTCATCGATGGACACTTAGATTGCTTCCGTATCTTGGCCCTTGTAAATTATGCTGTAGTGAACATAGAGTTACATATATCTTTTTGAATTATTGTTTTCATTTTCTTCAGATAAATACCAAGAAGTAGAATTGCTAGATCATAGGATAGTTCTATTTTTAATTTTTTGAGGAATCTCCATACTGTTTTCCAGAGTGGTTGTACCAGTTTCCATTCCTGCCAATAGTGCAAGAGGGTTTCCCTTTCTCTGCATCCTCGCCAACACCTGTTGTTTCCTGTGCTGTTGATCTTGGCCATTCTGACAGGTGTGAAGTGGTATCTCATTGTGGTTTTGATTTGTATTTCCCTGATGATGAGTGATGTTGAGGATCTTTTCATGTGTCTGTTGGCCATCTGTATGATTTCAGGAAATGTGTATTCAGGTCCTCTGCCCATTTTCTAATTGGTTTGTTTGGCTTTTTTGGATACTGAGTTGTGTAAGTGCTTTATGTAATTTAGATCTTAACTCCTTATTGATTATGTGATTTGAAAGTATCTTCTCCCATTCAGAAAGTTGCTTTTTTATTTTGTTGATGGTTTCCTTCACTGTACAAAAGCCTTTTAGTTTGATGTAGTCCCATTTTGTTGATTTGTACTTTTGTTGTCCTTGCTTGAGAAGACATACCCCAAAATATTGCTCACACCACTTATTCAAGAGCTTACTGCCTGTGTTTTTTTTTTTCTAGCAGTTTTATGGTTTTACTCTTACATTTAAGTCTTTAATCTGTTTATTTTTGTATGTGGTGTAGGAAAGTGGTCCAGATTCATTCTTTTGCATGTAATCGTCTAGTTTTCCCAACACCATTTATTGAAGAGACTGTCTTTCTCTCCGTTGTGTATTCCTGTCTCTGTTAAAGATTGACCATAGAGTTGTGGATTTATTTCTGAACTCTATATTCTATTCTGTCGGTTTGTGTATCTGCTTTTTGCCAGTACCATACTGTTTTGACTACTGTAGCTTTGTAGTATAGTTCAAAACCTGGGATGGGTATGCCTTGTCCTTGTTTCTTAAGATTGCATTGGCCATTTGGAGCCACAGCTCCATACAAATTTTAGATTTATTTGTTCTAGTTCTGTGAAAAAGCTGTTGGTATTTGATAGGGATTCCATTAAATTTGTGGATTGCTGTGGGTAGTATGGACATTTTAACAATATTAATTGTTCCAATTCATGAACACGGTATATCTTTCCCATTTAGTAATATCATCTTTAATATTTTTCTAATATCATCTTTAATATTTTTCATCAGTATTTATAGTTTTCAGAGTATAGGTCTTTCACCTCCTTAATTAAATTTATTCTTAGGTATATTATTCTTTTTTTTTTTCTTAAAGGTTTTATTTATTTATTTGACAGAGAGATCACAAGTAGGCAGAGAGGCAGGCGGGGTGAGGGGGGGAGAGCAGGCTTCCTGCTGAGCAGAGAGCCCGGTGTGGGGCTCGATCCCAGGACCCTGAGATCATGACCTGAGCCAAAGGCAGAGGCTTAACCCACTGAGCCACCCAGGCGCCCCTATATTATTCTTTTTGATGCAGTTGTAAATGGGATTGTTCCTTAATTTCTCTGTCTGATAATTTATTATTAGAATTTAAAAATGCAACAGATTTATGTACAATTAGTTTATGTGTATTATTTGTATCCCACAACTATACTGAGTTCATTTATTACTACTGATAGGTTTTTGGTGGAGTTTTATGTTTTGACCTCATATTGTGCATATCTTATTTTGTATATCCTTTGATGAATTATTGTAGGTCTGGATGATTTTACTACCTTGTTTTTTAACCTTCATATCAGCTGTGAACTCTACATTTACCTTTACCAGTGTGTGTGTGTGTGTGTGTGTGTGTGTGTGTGTGTGTGTGTTTTAATTTCTAGTTATGGCCTTTTCTGTTTAAAGAAATTCCTTTAACATTTCCTGCAAAGCTGCTTTGGTAGTGATGGACTCCTTTAGCTTTTGCTTGTCTGGGAAGCTCCTTAGAGATAACGCAGCCTTGCTGGGTAGAATATTCTCGATTGTAAGTTTTGGCCCTTCAGGACCTTGAGTATATTGTGCTACTCCCATATGGCCTGTATAGTTTCTGCTGAAAACTCATCTCAGAGTCTTAGGCGGGGGCTCCCTTGTACAAAACTAGTTGTTTATCCCCTGCTGCTTTTAAGATTCTCTCTTTAACCGTTGAAACTTTAATTATAATGTGTCTTGGTATGGGTTTCTTTGGTTCATCTTATTTGGAACTCTCTGTGCCTCCTGGATCTGATGTCTGTTTTCTCAGCGGGTTAGAGACATTTTCAGCCATTATTTCTTCAAATAGGTTTTCTATCCCTTTCTCTCTTACTTCTCCCTCGGCAAGCCCTATAGTGTGAATGGTAGTGCACTTTATGTTGTCTCAGAGGTTCCTTAAACTATCCTCATTTTTAAATTTCTTCTTTCTTTTTGCTGTTTCAGTTGGGTGATTTCCACTGCCCTGTCTTCCAGACTGCTGCTCTGTTCTGCCTCTTCTGATCTGCTGTTGATTCCCTGAAGGGTATTTTCCATCTTAGTTACTGTATTCTTCAGCTCCGAGTCTTTTTTCTATTTTCACCTTTGTTGAGGTTCTCACCTCACCTCTCACCTGAGGTGTTCATCCATTCTTCTCTTGAGTTCAGAGAGCATCTTCATGATCGTTACTCTGAACTCTTTCTCTGGTAGATCGTTTAAATCTTTCATTTATTCTTTTTCGAAGGTTTTGTCTTATTTTATTTGGAACATATTCCTCTGTCCCCTCATTTTGCCCGACTCTGTTTATTTCTATGTATCAGGTGGATCAGTTATGTCTCCCGGTCTTGAAGGAGTTTCTTTATGCAGAAGGTGTCCTGTGGGACCCACTAGAGCGAACCGCCTTGGTCACCCAAGCCAGGTGCCCTGGGGATGAGCCCTGTGTGGGCTGCCTGCACCCTTCTGCTGTGGCTAGCCTGCAGTTGGTGCACACCCACTCTGTGTAGGGGCAGGTCTCTGGCACGGCTGGCAGCATGGTCCTGGCTCTGAGTGTCGTAGGCATTCTAGTGCATGGAGGGAGTTTCCCAGAGCAGGCATGCTTGGGAAGGCCTCTGGTTTTGTCCTGCTGGGGTGGCAGGTTTGGGTTTATGTTGAATTTTCAGTTTGTTTGTTTATTTAACTAATCTCTATACCCAGTGTGGGGCTTGAACTTACAACCTTGAGATCAAGAGTCCTATGTGGTCTTCTGATTAAGCCAGTCAGATGGCCCAATATGCTGAATTTTACTTTTTTTAATTTTGAAAAAAAATTTTTTTTAGTTTTTTTTTTTAAATTTTTAGTTTTTTATTAACATATAACGTGTTATTAGCCCCAGGGGTATGGGTCTGTGAATCGCTAATTTTGAAAAAAATTTAAAAATTTTAAAAGATTTTATTTATTGAGAATGAGCACAAGTTGGGGGGAGGGGCAGAGGGAGTGGGAAAAGCAGACTCTGGGCTGAGCAGGACCCTGGGATCACGACCGAGCCAAAGGCAGACACTTAACCGACTGAACCACCCAGGCAGTTATGCTGAATTTTAAATGATAGCAATATTTACCAAACATTTTTCTAGAATTCCATCAAGAAAAAGATGTATTTGCCATATCAGAACTTACGCTGTATTTATGAAAGTAGGACAACTGATTGTCCTTTGCCTTAAAGTAACATCCAGAAAACAGTGGCCTGAGTCTTTCCCCAGTCCCACCAGTTATTACTGGGCAGCCTTGGACATACTGTTCCGTGCCCATCAGTTATGGCATCAGTAATAACAGTGCCTGTTTCCTAGGCATCACAACGATTAAATTATAGTTGGCTCTGGGACGGTGCGGGGGTTAGGAACACTGCCCCCTTCCACCCCCAATGAAAATCCACTTATACCTTTTCACTCCCCAAAAACTCAACTACCAATAACCTGTTGACAGAAGTGTTATGGATAATGTAGACCGTTGATTAGCACATAGTTTGTGTATGTATTATGTCGTGTATTCTTGTAATAAAGTAAGTTAGAGGAAAGAAAATGTTATTAAGGAAATACCAACGAAGAGAAAAATACATTTACAGGACTGGACTGTAAAAAAATCCGTAGATAAGTGGACCTGCACAATTCAAACCGTGTTGTTCAAGGGTCAACCGTATATAAATACATGTAAAGTTCTCGAAAGAGTTCCTTGCACAGAGTGCTTAGCGAATGGCCATCACTGATATCAACCTCCCTCCCTCCCTGCCTCCTCTCTCTCTCCTGGAGATGCAGGGAGCCGTCCTGTGCACCAAGCATGGTACTTCCTTTTCTAGGACAAGAGTTTATATGCGTGCTCTGAGTGTCAGTCATCCCGTGAGGGAGGTTGGTTTCACAGTGGTGGTCATAGTGTTCTCATCTTACAAGTGACTGGGGACTCTGATCATGCTGGATTGATTAATTTGACCAGAGTCCACAGAGTCTTTATCCTGAATCACCGAAATCGGAAGTAGCTGAAATGAAACGTAAGGTACTAAGAAGCTGATGACGAGGAATTCGAGCCTGCTTCCTTAATGCAGATGTGTCCTTCAGAAACAATAACTGCTTTTTACCGTTCTGTGTATCTCCACTTTCATTATTGATAAGTTGGAGGAGCGGCAAGTGTAAGTACCTTATCGAGAAGCACAGATAGAGTCCTTAGCGTAATCAGTAGATCGAGATAGTTAGGTGGGGGAGTGTCAAAAGACAAAGAAACAAAGGATTTTAGAACTTAAAAGAAGATAGAAGTTATTTGTCCAGCCCCCTTTCCAAGCAGGGAAATGGAGGTACAGGGGGCTGGGCGGTGAGAGATGACACGGGAAGGGACGGGCTGACCTTTGCACAGGTGCGTGCTGCTAGGTGAGGTGGAGTGTGCAGGAGGGACATTTGTGACCGTCCACACAGAGGACTGCCGTGCGTGGTCCCCTTTGCTCCCTCTTGGATGCGTAGAGCAGAGCTCTCTCAGATAAATGTGTTTAAAGGTAGATTTGGGGGAAAGAGAGAGAGGAAGAAAGAATATTCTCTGACCCTTAGATGTTGGGAGACGATTCCTCATCATACGGGATGGGAGGCGGAAGGAATGGAGAAGGAAAGCTGTGTTTCTGCAGCCTGTGTGAACGCCTCTCAGACGAGGAGGGTGAGGTCCCGGTTTCCCTGGTGGGAGCCGCACTGCAGCCAGCTCACCTGGTCCCTTGGCCCTGCCGCTCACCCCCCTGCAGAGTCATGGTGGCTTGGGAAGTTGTCACCTCCTTTGTCATGCCTCTAGTCTGGGCCCTTACGGAGCCATAGAGAGGAAATCTAATTCCACAGGGTCCGCGCCTCCTCTGCCGCCCAGCAAAGGGTAGAGCGTCTCCTTCGCACTTGAAGGAGGCAGAGTTCTTTGAATGAAGCACCATTTCTCTGGTGGTCAGAACAGGCGTGGCCCCTGCCTCACTAGGAACCCGCCTCAGATGCTCTCACGCATGCACCTATGTGTGCACACGTGCGCTTGCACATGCACAGTCACGGGGCGGCAGAGCAGGGAGCCCAGGGTAGTTTGCGAGGGTGGCCCCGGAGAGAGGTCTCCCAGCTTGTGTTAAGGGACTCACCTGACTGCCGCTGGGCAGAACCCCCCTGAGGCATTGCCCTGCCTTTTTGTCCACCTGTCACACGGCACCTGCCAGAGCGTCTTCCCTTTCACATGGTCAGTAATATCTGTTGAATGAATGTATTTCTAGTCCTAACCTATTTTCCCTTTTTTTTTTCCCCTGAGTCAGTAAACATTTGGTGAGTGGATAAATGGTAGGCAGTCAGAAAATGCTGATTGATCATGACTGTATTTGGTTCCTGGTTGTCTATCTTCAGGGTTTACGGTTGGTGCCTAGTCAAGTTTTTGAGGAGGCCTATCTTTTGCAGTGTTTCAGCAAATTTCAATTTAATTTAAACTGAATACAGGTCACAGATTTCAGTGTCTTCTAATAAAAAAACCAATTCTTCCATCTTAGAGTAATTTTGTGAGTTTATTGAATGTTGATATTTTTCCCACCAATCTTATTTTCTTAATTTAAACATTTTTATTTCAAAGTAATACACATTTTAATAGAAAAATTAAATATGTGTATATAAGTGAAAAGCAAATAATTTTAGTTTTATGTGTATTGATGTATTTTTTTGATCAGATTGAGTGAATTCAAAGAACTTTATGGTGGAAAATTCCCTGAAGAATTGAATGTAATCTGCCTTTTAAAAATAAAAGTCTTACAAATTGATTTTTTCCCCTCAAGAGCCAAATACACGAGCCCTGCTCTGATTCTGATGTGTGGTCATCCGAGCCAGCTTTTACATCCCGCGGCTCTTCTGCAGTTTGCCGTCCCGCTCAGCTGCGTTGTGTCTGCGGAGAAAACGCAGGGAGGGTGAGCTTGAAAGTGCTGCCCGGGCGCCCTTCCCTGGGACAGACGCCTCCGTGTCCCCCGTAAATCTCGCATCGGCAGCACCGCCCACCGCACTCTTTGCGTTTTCCCCTTTCTCTCCTGCTGTCCTCCCCTGCCCTGTCCGCATTCCCCTTTCCTTCTTTTTGTTTTCCTCCCGCCCTGTCTCCTTCATTCTTGCCTTCCATCACCCTCTGGCCTCTTTCCCTCTGTGATGTTGTGGAATCGTGTTGGAGAGCAGGGGTCTGCCCCCGCGTCAGGATTGGGGGGTGAAGCTGCCTTTCGCCTCTCCTTTCTCCTCATTCTGCACGGACCTAACATTTCTGCGAGCCCGAGCCACGCTGGGCTTAGGGAGGGCGCCACGGGGCTGCTCTGTGGAGGAGTCTCTCGGGCGGCACGGAAAGCACCAAAGAGCTCTTGCTTCTGTGAGGAGGAGTCACGGCCCCCAGACGTGTCATTGCGTCCACCCACAGCTCAGATCTGAGGTGCGGGGACGGATTTTATCTTGTAGAAATAAGAGAAATGGACCCATCACTAGAATTAGGTGTGACTGCCCACAGCTAGTTAACTGTGCTGTCCCTTTTAATATACACTTAAGAAGTGAAGCCGAATATAATCTTCGTCATATTTTAGTTGGAAAATTTTAATTGCATGCTATTACTTTTTTTTAAATCAGCCTAAACCAGGTACAACTTCTGAATTACGTGTTTCGCCCTCCCTGATACTATGGAGCCGTTACTGAGTCACTGAACTACCACATATATTTTTGAAATTAACAATTACATATTCTAGCAGGCTATAAATTGTTTAAAGTGCAGTATTTAGGAGTCATTTTTATGAACTGAGCCACTCTCCTTTTAGTATATTTAAATGCCTCTGTGAGGTGATTATTGAATGTGTTCAACTTGATTTCCTCATAAAAGTCTGCATAGGGGGAGGTGAGTGTTCTTTAGAAAAGTAAAGATCTGATTTTGAAAAGTGTTTGGTGTTTGTGTCTCAGAGGCCATTTGCGTGTTTTAATCCTCTTTTTTTTCCTTAGAGGGTTTTGAATCTTTCCTCAGGTTGAATACGTTCCTTCGGAGAATTATTTTAGGAAATGCCGCTCTCTCTGTATGTGGGAGCATTTAACTTTGGTTTGGTTTATTTTAAAAATGCTTTCTGTTAGATGTTAAAAAGAAAACAAACTTTAAGTCAAACGCATTTTGTTCGTGTGCAGAGCTGTTGCAAAGCTGTTTCCCATACTAGATGTTTCTGAATCAGGAATTCACATAATAACGAAGTCTGCTTATTTTGGTTCTCCACAAAGGTTTGTTGTATGAGCTTAAAATAAGGCCGCAGCTGATCTGTGTAACACATATTAACTGTTGATTTAGTTTAAGCACGCGTCTGTGTCTCTCATTTCGGATCAGCCCAACAATCGGCATGCCGTGCAGCAGCCATCTTCTTTTCTACTTTATTAAATCTCTGTCAATTATAAATATCAAGGTTTTACATTAATGTCAAGATAGTGCATCAAAAATTCATGGAATATGTGACTTTTTCCAAGGGTATTTAATACTTAATGCATTTGTGTCATTTTTCTTTCCAGAGATATTGACAGGTTTTATTAAGTGTTTGTTAGGGAGATTTCATTTTTATCAAGGGACTATAAAGAGAAGCTGCATGCTAAATCAATTTTTTAAAGCCAGAATATTGTTCATTTTTTCATCTTCAAACTCTTGTAATCCATAGGTTTTATTTAAATTTCCTCTCGGTTTATTTTTGTTTTATGTGAGTGATAGTTCAAGACAGAACTTTAATAAGGATCAAATATGCTGACTGCAGTGGTTTTTAATTTCCTTAAGCATAGCTACCAGACCCATGCAATATGGTAAATTCTTCAAAATGTCATACTTACATATTTAGCAATATTACTTCTTTTTATTGAAGCCAAACAAGCGATTTTAGATATTAATCTTTCCCAAACACAGTGATTATTTTGTACTAGATACAATATTACTGTGTCTCATCTGGAATACCTCCTTTTGGCAGAAAAGGGAGCGGAAGAGGACTTCGCTGGGTTGCCTGTTGGCATAAGGAAACAGGAGTCCTCTTTTAAGAGTAAGCTCTTTTGGGCTTCAAGACTGGTTATGAGCTTCACCAGCTCTTTATTTCTCCAACTTCAAATATTTATAATGCTCAAAAAAGCAAAAAATATCAGTCATTTGAAAATCTGCAGAAAACTCTGTGGCTAGTTTCTAACCCTGTCTTTATGGGGGTGGGAGGTGGGGAGGGAGTGAATGCTTTCACAGATCCCAGACTTGCCCCTGACACTGCGTGGTGGCGCTCCTACCATCCCACGTAGATCTGTGTCTCGGAAACGAGTCACAGCTGAAGCTAATTGGGCACAAAGTGTAAGCTTTCTGATTTAATAAACTTTTATCTCTAAAGTACAAGTTAGGAATGTGTTCTCTTGGAGAAGATATGTCATGAAAAACAAAATCTTGATCAGATTTTGCTTTATAAAGTGAGGAACTTACGTTTGTTATCTTGCCTTTAAAGGATGACCTTAAAGACTTGTTATCTAAGGACATTTTAGGAACTTTTAAATAGCTTTGGGTTAGTATTAACATTTTTGCAAGATGTGGTTTTAAACCTTAACTTGGTCTTCAACAGGAAAAAGACTTGGTGTTTAAAAAAAAAAAATCATTCTGTCCAGAGCTTCAAGTGTGTTTGAAAGAGATGTTTTTCTTATTCTTGTTCATTTTTTCAGGATATGTGAAAATGGTTCTTTTCAGAGTTAAATGTTTTTCACACGCAAATCATTTTCAATATTTCAGTGGTTCAAGATTCTTGTAAAACTATTGTACAGTACTTTTAAGGGGTAGGGTAGGTTTTTTGTTTGTTTTGTTTTATTTTGTTTTTTTTACAAAACAAATTTTGTTTGAGGAAAGCTGTAACAGTACCTCTTCTAGATAAACCGTAGTTTGGGTATGGGGTAAGTTGTTCTGTAGGCCTTCCCCCGGGAAGGAATTCGGGAATTGAGGAACTCTGCGGCTCGGCCTGTTCTAACCTGAGGCCAGTAGGTGGCGATAGTGCCCCAGTGGTGAGAGCTCTGTTGAAATGGAAGGCGTTTGCCTTTCTCCATAGTGTCAAATTGGGCTTCAGCATAACTGTTAAGTGCCTGTGTTCTGTGGCAGAATAGCTTTTTATGTCAGAATTACGTACAAGAGGCACACCTTAATTTTTAAGCATGTAAGAACAACTATTTCTAACAGATTCTGCAAATATTGTATAACCCTGCAGCCAAAATAATTGTCAAAATTAACCTGAAGAAAGTATTTGGTTATTTTTCCCCTCAGTTGTCTTTATGACTTCATCAGGACTATGAGTATGAACTTCTGTTTTTGGTAAGAAAGGTATTTAAACAGGAGGAAAGGAAACATTTTGGAGAGTTAGTTTTCCATCTTTTTGGCCCTTGAGGAGGTTGCCTTCAGTAAGGTTGCAGATCAAAAGAGGTTTCAGAGTCCTGAGTGGTGGGAGGCCCTTGCTCAAGTCATTTTGACATTCAGCATTCCAGTTTTGAAAATTGTCATCCTCTCTCTCATTCAGTAAGTCAGACTTTTTTGGGGAGGGTGGGTCAAATTCTTAATACCTATGGGATTTAATGTTGGAATTTACCAACTCTCAAAATACCAGAGTGCATTCCACAGTTTAAATGAATTAAAGCGTTTTAAAATAGCAGAAACAGCAATGCTTCCCACCTCCTAGAGTTTGAAGAGCGATGGTGTGTGCGTGCCATCCTGCCCCCGTCCGCGGTGGCACAGCTGTGAGGTGTCACCATGTTGTAAGTGAGGGGGTTTCGGCAGCCGAGGCCCTGGCCGTGGTGCTTCTTACCTGCACAGTGGTTCTGGGTTTGTGGAGGGACAGTTCTTACCTGCTGAATTTGTACTTTTATAAGGAAAACCCTGAATACTGTTACGGTTAAATTTTATAAAGGTAAATGGAAAGCATCTTTAGGGCTCTTAGAACATGGCCTTTGCATTTGCATTCATTACAGAGAAAAGGGGAAGAAGCTTCAGGCTCTGGGATTCTTGCATCTTCACTGGGGTTGACCAAAGCATCACGTTTTGTTTTTTGTTTTTTGTTTTTTTTTCTTTTTTTAAAAAACAGAGGTAGAAAATCCGGATCTACCACCAGCAGCTAGAAATTTACTCTGGGCAATATGTCATTTTATATATTGACTAGAAACATGCCTTCTTTAATTTCATCTATGTTCCTGCAGCAATTCCAAATTACACACATACAATTTTATATTTTGACTTTTCTTCCAAAGGGTTAAAACTGGGTGAAGAATTAGATGGGAGAGCAGGCACCTGGGAGCTAACACCCAATTGGCAGCCTTTTGTAATATATAATTTGCCTAAAATTGCGCACTGAGCACAAGCTTTTGTTTTCTAATTGATTTACGGTTTGAGCCACTTTTGCCTCATCCCCTACTGTCCTGCGCGGTGCCAGCGAGTACATTACAGGGAGCGATGATAAATGGCCGTGCACTTGTGATGCTAATGTGTCAGGAGTCCAGACTGCGTGCGCACTGAGCTCCGAGCATGAACAGCGGTGCAGAGACCGGACGGTGGGGTCTTGTCTGGGGTCTTGTCGTGGCGCAGAGATGGGCGTGTGCTCACTTGGTCACTTGCTGCCGTCTGTCAGACCGGAACTGGAACCAGAGATTAAAATTTGCTGTCACAACTTTTTTCTTTTAAAGATTTTATTTATTTATTCTATAGAGAGAGATTAGGACCAGGGGGAGCAGCAGAGAGAGAGGGGGAAGCAGGCTCCCTGCCAGGCAGAGAGCCCGATGCGGGGCTCGATCCCAGGACCCTGAGATCCTGACCCTAGCCGAAGGCAGAGGCTTAACCCACTGAGCCACCTAGGCACCCGAACAACTTTTAATTTCTTAACCGAAACAAAGTTTTTGCGCGCTCTAAAGGTCCAAGGTGGGAGGGTTGTTGTGATGAGAGAAAAGGAATGGATAAAACATTCTCGTAAGTGTGAGGTTTGGGACATTTTTACCAAATGTTTTTTTGTCCAGAGGGAAAGAAATGTAGTCCCGATTTAAATGGGCCAATCTCTGTTTTATCTTTGTCTTGTTTATAAAATTTATGATTTCACAAAACTAGTTTTCTTGATTCTCTGTACTTGAGCCACACTTACGTCTATGATTCATTTGCACGTAAGTTGATTTCCATCCAAATGATTTAAGTTGGAGATAAATGAGAGAACCTTCAATTTATTAGAGTGCCTTTAATTGTTCCTTTTATCGATATAAGACGAGATTTGCAATGTATTCCTGAGGGATGTGCGGCTTGTTATGGGGAGAAGATTCAAGGAAGGCCAGGACAGCCCCAACTTTGGAGGCTCCCGGTTTCTGTTTGGATCAGATTCTCAGAATGTGGGTTGCTCACCGTTTGTAAAGTCAGTCCACCTTAAATCCTCTTTCTGTGGTGTCTGTGGGTTCTGGTATCGAAATATGAGGAAGCAGATTTATGGCGGCTGCTGGGCACAACAAATTAAGTTGACAGTGATGTATGAGAGCCGGAGAGCCTGGTGATCCCTCAGTAGCGCGGCTGGACGCCTCCTGCTTCATTTGGCTCTTGTTAGGATCTGTTAGGCAGCTAAATAATGAAATTCTGCTGACTGATTTCTGTTTTCCCCTTTTCTCTTTTCACGTCTGCTTTCTGAAACTTCTAATTCCCAGACCCATCCTCATGCCAACAAACTGCCCTTGAAAGATGCTTTCACTTATGAGGACTACAGGTTGGTGTGGGGAGGATGTGTGTGTGTGTGTGTATGTGTGTGTGTGTGTTGGGGTGTGGCAAGGGATGGATGCAGGGTGTGGTTGTTTCCATCTTTGGTGTGTGTTGGGTATTGTGTGTGTTGGGGGGTGGCTTCTGAGTGATCTGGGGATCTTGGAAGTGGGAAGTACTTCAGTAAGAGGTGACCTTCTGTGACCAGTTAAAGCCCCCAGACAGGTAGTCTTGCCGAAGTTCTAATGGAAGCTGGGGTAAGGATCGGCATTTTCATAACCACACAAATTGCCCTCCCTCTGTAGTGGTGGGGTTAGCTGAGGTGGGCAAGTGATCGTGGAGATGAACTTTCATGTGGGGTGGTCATGAGGACTTTTTCCCCTTTATAAATAGACTATTTCAGTGTAAAGTGAATTTTATAAAAATTTAAATTCAGTTAATTAACATATAGTATATTATTAGTTTCAGGGGTAGAATTCAGTGATTCTTCAGTTGTGTATAACATCCAGTGCCTACTCCATCGTGTGCCCTCCTTAATGCCCGTCACCCAGTTACCCCATCCCCCCACCTCCCTCCCCTCCGGCAGCCGTGTTTGTTTCTTAGAGTTAAGTATCTCTTATGGTCTGTCTCCCTCTCTGATTTCATCTTATTTTATTTTTCCCTCCCTTCCTCTATGATCCTCTGTTTTGTTTCTTTAATTCCACATATGAGTGAAATATAATTTTTTAAACAAAAAGACTTAATTAACTGTGCAGCATAATAAAAAATAACATGCCACATCTGATTGACTTCTTAGGGGATTTCTGGTCAAAAAGGAGTTATGTTGTTTGCCTTTCACTGAGGCTTTGTACAGGTGCAGAGTCGGCATTTGGGTAGGAGAAGGTGGTGTGGGCTCAGGGGCGGGGTTCCCGGCCTCGGTGAAGACCGGAGGCCTGGAGATCTCTGTCCCCGGCCCTCCTTCCAGACCTTCTGTCTCCCTGGAACATCCCCCCTTAATCCTCACCTCTGAGTTTTCTCTGTCTCTTTTTCCCTTCCATGTCCCCGTCCCTCCCCTCAGCCCTAGATTTAATTTTAAATGATGGTGAAGGCAGGCAGCCATCCCCTGGGGCACTTAGGAGAAGGTTTTGAACATTGGCGAGACGTCAGACCGTAGTTTCTGGCTGAGGTCTTACTGCACTGGGCTCTGGCATGTGCTTACCGTAGTTCACCTCTCTTCTGGTCGTTACAGGTGGGCAGTCTCTTCTGTTATGACTCGACAAAACCAGATTCCCACGGAGGACGGTTCCCGGGTGACCCTGGCGCTGATTCCATTATGGGACATGTGCAATCACACCAATGGCCTGGTAATGACCCCCTCTACGTTGTGTTTAGTCCGGGGAGCTGGGGTGAATAAACTTTAGAGTGGACATTTCACCGACAGGTCAGGCCCCCATACTGCCTCTCTCCATAGGGAACAAGCAGAACCAAGCCGAGACACCCCTCCAACCTCCCACAAAGAGAAGCTGGTGTTTTTCTCTTTCTGCATTTGCTTAATCCTAAAAACCAGGAACTTGAATCTTATTCCACTTTCAAAAACCACAGTGAACTGCATTTATTTGCTAAGCCATAATTCCAGTCTAAACATTCATTTTCTTATGTTATTGAACCGCAGGCTAAACCAAAGTTTCTTTTTTCTTACTCTCCTTAAAATACTGATTGATTGAAGAAAAAAAAAAAACCAACTTTCTTCTTGTTTTTCCTTTTCTGTTCCTTGTTTTCTCTCTTTGCTGACTACATTCCCGGCTGTGTGCATTCTCTGATGGCTTCCTGTTCCCTCTCCCTCCGCCTGACACGCTGCCACATCCTCGGCCCCGCTTAGTAACCTGCTCTTGTTCAGGAGCTGCTGCCGGTTTCCCTGGGGCTGGGGCAGGAGGAGGCGCACCGGGGCGTTTGGCTCCTGGCTTCGCCTGCAGCGTTGGCATCTCAGGCGTGGGAAGCACCGGGTAGGAGACACTAAGAAAATAAGGAAATTTGGGGATGATTGTTAATTACGACGCGGGAGAGGAGGAAGCCGCGGAAGCCGGCTCCCTGTTCCTCCGTGGTCTTTGGATTCCCGGCAGCGGCAGAGCTTGACGCGCTCTCTGTGCTGAGGTGGTTGTCTGAGCAAGATTGCCTGAGATCCGCATACAGAAATATGATAAGCTTCAGCATGTTTTGCATTTTTAAGCATTATACTGGAATACCAGCTTGGTTACCTTTTCGTTCGCTTTTTTCTCAACATCAGCTCCCTTCATTATTATTAGCAGTACTATGAACAGGCTTACAGAATACTGTAAATGAGTATTTCACATCTAAACCCACACAACGGCCAGAACACATGTTAACCTGTGCCAGACACTTGAAGCTAGAATACACTGGTGCTGATTTGGAAAGGTGGAGCAGCAAGCGTACTCCTGTAGAGAATGAAGAGACACCCCCCCCATACTTGTATTTCTGCCTTAGTTTAGCTGTGCTTCATTTAGTTCACCGTAGTAAGGAGCAGCATGTTTTATTTACTTCCATTCTTTTTTTCCCCCCCTTCAGGGCTACCTTACACTGGTTACAAGATCGAACTTTTAAAATTTTTCAGAAAGCTTTTAATAGTTGACTGTAGTATTTTGCTTCACTGAATTAGATCATTGGTTCTCAAACTTGATTGATCATTAGAGTTTATTTTTTTATTTCTAAAATTTAAAAAGCTCTGTACTCTATTGTAAACAAACAAAAGGAGTTTAACAGATGCCCCTGTGGGAATAGAATGCGGAGGCTCCCTTCCCCGCCAACACCCGCCAGCACCCGGCCTCCTTGTGGCCCGGGTCCCTCTGCTCAGTACCCTCCAGGTACACGGTCAGCGGTTTTGTGCAAGCCTTTCTCTCCTTCGTGTGCATTTGCACCCTCACGCCCACGCTGGTGCTGGTGTTGCTTTCATGTAAATGGGATTAAAGTATTCACTCTTTCCCTCTAAGAGTAAAAAACAAAAAGTTAGTTCATCTCAAAATAAAAATAATGCACCAGTGACAAGCACGAATGCTGTCTTTCTCCAGCGCTGTTCGTGAAGCCCGTGTCCCGCCGCAGAGCTGGCGAATCACTGCTGGCCTTCAGAAGGTGTCTGCAGGATGGTCGTGCCTTTTCTTACGGCGGTTGTTTTCCCTGAATGCTGAACTCCGTACACCTCGCTTGAACCGTTTTCCGTTGTAATTCTAAGACTTCAAGAGAGATTGTGTCTGAAAGAACTTGAGAATCTATTTTAACACTGTGAAGTTGTATATCACATTTATTAACAGTTCATCTCTTTTTAAAAATAAGGTCCTTGAAATTAAGGCTTGGCTTTTCAGACAGTCGACTGTGTTTTGTGTGTGTCTATCCTGACAGTCGTCGTCGTCTGTCTGTTCTGTCACCGAGGGAGTAGGTAGAAATTTGTAACCCGGCAACGCTGTGCTTCTGACAAAAACCTGGTTCTGGGAGTGGAGATGGGAGAGCCGAGTGTGTGGCAGTAATTCCAAACCAGGAGTGGCAGGGAATTAGGGAAGAACAAAAAAGGCAGGGTTGGCATCTGGGCCAGAGGTGGTGGCACATGTGAAGCCATTTCCTAGCCTCTCGGAGAAACAGATTAGATTCAGACAAGTTCATGGACATCATATTAAATTGTAAGATGTGACGTATCTTTCAATTCTGCGTGGCTGGTTTAGAATTAAGGAAAGCTGCAGGTTTCCTTTCTTGAGCTGGTTCAGTTTGTGCAGAGAGGGCATGGCCAGGTGATTTATAGGCCACTGTGTCTATTCCAGTAGTTAAAGTGTGTTGGAGGAACCAGCCCTTGTATTGAGTGTGTAACTCTCCTGGTCGGGATGGAAGGGCCTTCGGAAATTCAAGCAGAATTGAGAGAGGCTCTTTTTCAAGGTCTTTCTAGTTGAGTATTAAAACATCTAAAACATTTAGATTTATACAAGACTTCCAGTCTCAAAGTGAAAGCCCAGGTTTTTATAAGTGGCAGACAAGGCTCCCTGCTCAGCCTGTCCCCGTTATACTCCCAACACACATAGGTCTGAGACCCTGTGCTTCCTCAGACGCCAGCACACGCCCACCTCAGGGCCTTTGCACAGGCTGTTCCTGCTGCCTGAAACACTTGATCCTCTGATATCCACAGGACCACTCACAGAATTCCTCCAGACAGGCTGCGCTGGGTGCCCTGTGTAACATCGCCATGCTTCCCCTTCTGTGAGCCTACCTTCCCGACCTGTTGTCTGTCTCCTGTGTTTCTTCCTTTTTTTTTTTTTTTTTGTTTGTTTGTTTCTTGTCGGCCCTTCCCTGTCCCTCCTGCTTTCCTGACTGCGCTCCTGCTATCTGATGCTCCTGCCAGGTCCCATGGAAACACACTGCAGCTGCAGACTTTCAGAGCTGGGAGTTCATGGGCGGTTCCTATTCCATCCTTAACAGAATCATGTTTTGGGATTAGAAAAGTGATTTTGACATTGGGCAGGAACTTCACAGAGCTGATGTTATCAAGTGTTGAAACTGTGCTGTGAGTGAAGACGTGCCGGGTGCCTGGCTGTGTTCATTTGTCGTGGCTTTCGTGTCTCTGTTGGTTTGCAGAGCAGAAGCGTGAGGGATTTCTAGGGATGCGGTTCATGGACCACTGGTTCTGGGGATACTGGCTTTAAGGATGATCGTCACATGGCCCTCCTTCCTAAAAATGCCATGCCTTGGACTCAGAAGTAATTTTTTGGATCCAAGGTGTTGATACCTTTATTAGCAAGTAGCACTTGTAATGGTCTGGAATGTTGATTCTCCAGGACAGAATGAGGAGGTCAAAGTAATTCATGAACAATGGTTTCAGACAATCCAAGAGATTGGGGGGCTGCTCTGAAGGGCGGACGTCTAAGAAGGAGCTTTTTACGTCAATTGGGGATCCTGTTCCTGACCCTGGTGGTTACGCATCAAGTAAATATTATCAAAGAGTTTCAGGTGTCGGGTACGGAGTACTCAGCCCTGGGGACAGAGGTGGCAAGGGAGCTCCAGGTCTGGCTGGTGGGGCAGGTGTGGGGTGAGAGGGGTGACAGCACAGGGGGCTCTGGGAGTGCAGGGTGGTTGGGTAGGATGAGGGCAGGTACCCCTAAAGAAGCCAAGACTTGGGCAAAACAGTTGAGAAAGGTAGTTCCGGGCATGAGGGAGCTGGAGCAGAGGCCAGTGTGGCGGGTGATAGTAGGTCATGAGGCCGAAGGGAGACGTGGGCCGCCTCCTCCTTGGCCATGCTCAAGAATTTGGATTTTTTCCTGTGGGTAGAGTGGAGGCCCCCAAAAGGTTTTAAACAGGAAGTCAACACTGTTGTGTCACTAGAGATGCAGGAGAGACAGTAAGGAGTTTCTCCTTACTGAAGGCAGTTGGAAGGTTTTTGCAGATGGTAAGGACCTCGGCCATGCAGGGCAATGACAAGGAAGGAAAGAACCCAAAGGATAATTGGGGAGTTCGGGTGCTGATCAGTAGTGGCACCAGGAATATCTATGTGCCTTGTGTGTCAAGATGTGGACTCTCCTGGCCGCTCAGAACAGGAGAGATGGGGGAGAGATGCAGGCTCTGGTGTAGGGAGCAGGTTTGGGGCAGCAGGCTTAGAGATGCTAAGAACATAGCACACAGCTGGGAGTGCTTATCTGAAAGTTTCAATTTCTCTAATTTCAGGGTAAAGTACGTATGTAGTCTAGAAGTAGGCTTTTCTTTTTCCCCGATTCTTTATCCAGCGGAAGACACACTGTCGTTTCTTGGTGGCCACACGTGGGAGAAACGTTTGCGAATCAGCTAGCGTTCTCCAGGAGACCTCGCTTCTGTCTGAGGGGCTTGCTTTGTGACAAGTGACTGTGCTCGCTGGAGGCCAGCGAGTGATAACCCGCACACCGCGTTCTCCTTAGAGTGAGGCCCTTACTCAAGGAGTGGAATCTTGTATACGAATCTCTGGTATAAACAGGATTAATGAAAATAACCAAGCAGTTTTCTGGCAGTTTAGTAAGGCATGTGGGGTGCAGTACGTTTGGTTATCTTTTATCTTCTACCTGCCGACAAAGACCCCATGAGTGAGGGGACCGCAGACCACGGTACTCACAGTTGGCCCCCTCTCCCCTGCCTAGATCACCACCGGCTACAACCTGGAAGATGACCGCTGTGAGTGTGTCGCCCTGCGGGACTTCCGGGCGGGAGAGCAGGTAGGCGGCAGAAGGTGGGCTGGCCAGTGGGCACAGGGTTAATACTGCGTTGATCGGCTTGAGAGGGTGTTAAGTCAGACAGAAAATGGGGGGTATTATGTATTTAGGACTGCTTAGGGAATACATCTTGTGACCTAAAGTTGTAAGAAATGTACCGTGCTTTGGGTCCACAGAGATAAAAATGGGAGCGCACGTATTTGCACAGTTGACCTAACATTTGTGATCCTGTCCACTGAAAATAAACTTTGTGTTATGACAGTAGAACACAGTTTTCGATTACATAAGCTGCATTGTTCTCTCTGTTGATTAGAACCTTGTTTATTTATAAAGAGGCTGTTGATGTCAACGGCCAAAACAAGGGGACGGAGCCGTGGGTCGGGTACTCCACTTTAATCTGTGGATTTCTCTCCCCTAACCTGGGTGGGGGCAGGGCCAAGCCTTTCAGTACGTTTGGAAACGCGCATCTTTGAATGCCTGCTTTCCGTCTGTTGGGCTTATGACCAAGCAGTTAATCCCAAAAAGCGGAACTGACGTCCACTGCCGACGTTCCAACCGAGACAAAACGAACGATTATCCTCTGACAGAGTGCTGACGGGCTCTTCCTGCAGAGGAGTTAGAGGCCCTCCTGCTAGGTGCCGCGGCGTCTGATGGAAGTTGTCTGAGACCTCGTTCCAGAAGAGACCCCTGTGTTAGAGGGAAGGGGGGCGGTCGCGAGCTGTCAGGTGCAGCTGTCAGGAACCGGTCTCGCCGGCCCGGGGACGGGGGGCGGGCGGGGACGCCGCGGCCCGGGCTCCTCTGGGAGGCAGTCCGGCGCCCACGGTGGCGGGAGTGGACGCCCTCCGTCACCCGTCTCAGGCCGGGCGGCGGAGGGTTGCGGGGCTGCAGGAGAGGCGCGGTCACTGCAGGGCTGCCATGTGTCCCTAGTGGGAAGGCCGGTTGAAGTAGGGGAACTGATCCATTGCCCTGCTCTGTATCGAGAATGATGTTAAATTTCTCTTATATCCCTTTATTTTTTCTTTACCGCATCTCAGATTTACATTTTTTATGGCACTCGGTCAAATGCAGAGTTTGTGATCCACAGTGGTTTTTTCTTTGACAATAATTCACACGACAGAGTGAAAATAAAGCTGGGAGTGAGTAAGAGTGACCGGCTGTATGCCATGAAGGCCGAGGTCCTGGCCCGCGCCGGCATCCCCACGTACGTATGGAAATGCTCACCTCTTCCTTGTGTTCCTTGAAGCGTTGCCGGTTGTGTAGTGTTTCGTTGGTGTGTTAACACAACTTCTCCAGAGTGCTGTGTCTCCGTGTCTTCGTTCCTGCTACACAGCACATTTAGCCAGAGGCGCCGGGAGACTTAGCGTTTTCAGAGAAAGCTCATGGTGTCGCTGGGAGCACTCACGGTCCGTTCCAGGGGGTGCGGCTTGAACTCCTCGGTCAGTTAAATAAATACCGGGGATCATTAGTGTCTTTCACCTTGGAAAGGTTAATGACCCGGATCAATTTGTTTCATTTAATTCTTTGCCACCATTAGTTTCTGTAATGAAGTCATGATCCCCAGTGATTTCAAGAATTTCTGGCTAAATTCTTGAAGATTTTCTTGCATTTGAGGTGCAAAATGATAAGACAAGAATTATGATTTATTAGTTCTCCAGGGATTGGAGGAACCATTCTTAATGAAAATGGATTATCCAGACCTATTTTTATTGAACTTGTCAATATTTGATTAATGATTAAAATGTGAACTCAACATAACTTATTGCTAACATTTTTTAAGAACCACGGGCACACTTAAGTCTGTGAGTGTGTCGTGTGCACCGGAGATGAAGGCTGGCGGAGGCGGCCCCGCCGTCCCCCGCAGGAGCCCGCCCTGTGTGCTTCCCGGGCAGCCAGGGCGGTACTCTGTGTGGTTCCGGCGTGGGGCCAGGCTGAGTCACACGGGTCGGCGCCCCTTGAGGGTGACCCACCTGTTTCTGGTTTGTCTGTCTCTCTTGTTTCCCTTTAGTTCGTTTGTCTTGTTTCTTCAGTTCCACGTGTGAGGGAGATCATACGGTGTGAGTGTGGAGTGCAGGGCTCTCGCTTGCCGGGAGCAGGTGCCCAGGCTGGGGGACTAACGCGGCTCCTGCTTTTGTCAGGTCCAGTGTGTTTGCGCTGCACTCCACCGAGCCGCCGGTCTCTGCCCAGCTCCTGGCTTTTCTCCGCGTATTCTGCATGACCGAAGGTAAATGATGTCTGGGGAGGGTGGGGGAGAAAGATGTTGACTTTTTAAAAAATTCATGAAGTGTAAATCATAGATTCAGATCAAAGATACAGGTATTAAACTAGAGCACTTTTTGGGGAGAGGGCAGGATGGCCCATTGCCGGAGTGGATCTGATCTGTTGGACTCTGGAAACGTTTTATTAAATCCTTGATGTGTTGGCAATATTTCATTTGTAATAAACAACGGATTCCCTGTTGCGCTGGAAGAAAACTTAAAACATCCGGGATCGCCTGACTGCACGAAAAACTCGGTGTCTGTAGACGGGAGTCTCTCTCTCACGGTGCGCTGACATCTGTGAGTGCCCCGGACGTCGTGGGGTCAGTGTGGTGTACGTGGGCCACAGGACTTCACTGGGCAACCGGCTCTGCTTTCCACATCCGAAACTGCTGGCAAAGCTTTTCACCGTCAGGCATCCTGTTAGAGTCATTAACACTGCACACAGAGTCTGTTCGCGTCACAGAAGGTTCTTGGCTGCAGCCTCTTGATATCGGGTACAGAAAGTGTTAAATCTGTGTACTGACCCTCTACTTTTATGTTTGCTTAAGACAAGCCATTTGGGGTCTCTTATACTGAGATTTGACCTCTCGTGGTTGTGTTTTCCTTTTTTGTCTGAAAATTTACTCCCCCCCTCCCACAAATGGTTCTGAGGTTTCACTTCTACTTTTTTTAAGTTCTTATTTAAATTCCAATTAGTTAACATATAGTGTACAATGTACAACATAGTGGTTCCCATATATGCCGTGTGCTGATCACAGGTGCACTCCCGAACCCCCATCACCTATTTCTCCCGCCTCCCCCGCACCCCCCACTCCCCCTCTGGTAACCAGCAGTGTGTTCTGTAGAGTTAAGAGTCTGTTTCTTGGTTTGTCTGTTTCTCTTGTTTCCCTTTTGCCTGTTTGTCTTATTTCTTAAGTTCCACCTGTGAGTGAGATCATCATATTTGTCTTTTTCTGACTGACTTATATCACTTAGCATTATACTTTTTAGCCCCATCCATTGTTGCAAATGGCAAGATTTCATTCTTTTTGATGGCTGAGTAATATTCCACGGTGTGTATGTACCACAGTTTCTTTATGCATTCATCAGTCCGTGGACATTTGGGCTTTTTCCATATTTTGGCTATTGTAGATAATGCTGCTGTATACATTGGGGTGCCCGTATCCCTTTGAATTAGTATTTCTGTATTCCTAGTAGTGCACTTGCTGGGTCATAGGGTAGTTCTAGTTTTAACTTTTGAGGGCCCTCCATACTGTTTTCCACAGTGGCTGCACCAACTTGTGTTCCCACCAACAGTGCACAAGGGCTCCCCTCTCTCCACATCCTCTCCAACACATGTTGTTTCTTGTGTTGTTGATTTTAGCCATTCTGACAGGTGTGAGGTGGTATCTCATTGTGGTTTTGATTTGCATTTCCCTGATAATGAGTGATGTTGAACATCTTTTTTCATATGTTTGTCGGCCATTTGCATGTCTTCTTTGGAAAAATATCTATTCATGTCTTCTACCCATTTTTAAACTGGAATATTTATTTTTGGGGTGTTGAGTTTGTTAAGTTCTTTATATATTTTGGATACTAACCCTTTACCAGGTATGTCCTTTGGAAATACCTTTCTCCGTTCATTAGGTTGCCTTTTACTTTTGTTGACTGTTTCCCCTGCTCTCCAGAAGCTTTTTATTTTGATGAAGTCCCACTAGTTCATTTCTGCTTTTGTGTCCCTTGCCTCAGGAGACAAACCTAGTAAGAAGTTGCTATGGCTGATGTCAAAGAGGTTGCTGCCTGTGTTCTTCTCTAGGATTTTAATGGTTTCCTGTCTCACATTTGGGTCTTTAACCCATTTTGAGTTTATTTTTGTGTATGCTGTAAGAAGGTGGTCCACTTTCATTCTTTGGCATGTTGCTGTCCAGTTTTCCCAGCAACATTTGTTGAAGAAACTGTCTTTTAACATTGGATATTCTTTCTTGCTTGGTCAAAGATTAATTGACCATGTAGTTATGAGTTCATTTCTGGGTTTTCTGTTCCATTCCATTGATCTATGTGTCTGTTTTTATGCCAGTGCCATGCTGTTTTGATTACGACTGCTTTGTAGTATAACTTGAAGTCCACAGTTGTGATGCCTCCAGCTTTGTCTGTCTTTTCCATGATTGCTTTGGCTATTCGGGGTTTTTTGTAGTTCCATACACATTGCAGGATTGTGTGTTCTAGCTCTTGTGAGAGATGCTGCTGGCATTTTGATAGGGATTGCACTAAAATGTGTGGATTGCTTTGGGTAGTGTATACACTTTAACGATATTTGTCGTCCCAATCCATGAACATGGATTGTCTTTGCATTTCTTGGTGTCTTCCTCAGTTTCTTTTGTACGTGTTCACTGTTTTCTGAGTACTGATCGTTTGCCTCTTTGGTTAGGTTTCTTCCTATCTTACTGTCTTCAGTGCAATTGTAAACGGGATTGGTTGCTTAATTTCTCTTTCTGTTGCTTCATTATTGGTGTATGGAAATGCAGCAGATTTTTGTATGTTGATTTTGTATCCTGCAGCTTCACTGAAATTGTTTATCAGTTCTAGCAATGTTTTGGTGGAGTGTTTTGGGTTTTCTATATATAGTATCATGTCTTCTGCTAATAGTAAAAGTTTTACATCTTCTTTGCTGGTTTGGATGCCTTTTATTTCTTTTTGTTGTGTGATTGCTGTGGCTAGAACTTCAGGACTATGTTAAATAACAATGGGGAGAGTGGACATCTCTGTCTTCTTTCTGACCTCACAGGAAAACCTCTCAGTGTCTCCCCATTGAGGGTGATATTAGGTGTGGGTCTTCCATGCATGGCCTTTGTGACGTTGAGGTTGGCTCCCTCTAAACCTACCTTGTTAAGGGATTGTTACCGTGAAAGGATGCTGTACTTTGTCACATGCTTCTTCTGCATTTATTGAGAGGATCAGATGGTTCGTACCCTTTCTTTTATTAATGTGGCATATCACGTTGATTGATTTGTGAATATTGAACCACCCTTGCAGCCCAGGAATTAATCCCAGTTGATCTTGGTGAATGATTCTTTTAATGTACTGTTGGATTCGATCTGCTGGTATTTTATTGAGAATTTTTGCATCCATGTTCATCAGGGATACTGGCCTGCCGTTCTCTTTTTCTGTGGTGTCTTTATTAGGGTAATGCTGGCCTGATAGAATGAATTTGGAAGCTTTCCTCCCTTTTATTTATTTTTTTTAATAGTCTGAGAGTAGGTATTAACTCTTCTTTATATATTTGGTAGAACTCGCCTATGAGGCCATCTGGCTCTGGACTTCTGTTTTTTGGGGAGACTTTTGATGACTGATTCAATTTCTTTGCTGGTAATTGGTCTGTTCAATTTTCTGTTTCTTCCTGTTTCAGTTTTGGTAGTTTATATGTGTCTAGGAACTTCTCCATTTCTTCCAAATTGTCCAATTTGTTGGCCTGTAATTTTCATAATATTCTCTTAAGAGTGTTTGTATTTCTGTGGTAGTGGTTGTTACATCTCCTCTCTCGTTTGTGATTTTACTTACTTGGGTCCTTTTTCTGTTCGGTCAGTCTGGCTAGAGGTTTAGCGGTTTTATTAATTTTTTCCAAACAACCAGCTCCTGGTTTCATTGATCTGTTCTATTGTTTTCTGTTTTTGTTTTGTTTCTATATCATTTATTTCTGCTCTGATCCTTATTATTCCTTTTCCTGAGGTTTCACTTGTGATTGTGATTGTGATTGTGTGTGTGTGCGTGTGTGTTTGCTCTTGTAGACTAACTTAAATCCTGTGCAAATCAGATTGGGTAGGGAGAAGTGAGAAAGTGAGTTACTGTCTAACCGGACAGTCAGTCCTCCGAAGGAAGCTGCCCTAGCACC
Organism: Mellivora capensis; assembly: GCA_004024625.1. Taxonomy (NCBI): domain Eukaryota; kingdom Metazoa; phylum Chordata; class Mammalia; order Carnivora; family Mustelidae; genus Mellivora; species Mellivora capensis. The sequence goes on along the minus strand of PISX010017677.1, from coordinate 17,564 downwards.
CGGGAAAGGACGGATTGGTCTGCAGAGGCAAAGTGTGGCCTGTGGCGGAGAGGCTGCTGGGCTCTGCTGTCCTCGGCCCCCCGTCCTCATGCCTGGATGCAGGAGAAGTGCTGGCCAGTCCAGGGTTTGACATCAGGGTGGAGGTGGTTGAGACAGTCCCCAGACACAGGCAGCACAGACGCCAACTCCAGAGCCCGCAGAGCGGCGAGATGGCACTTGTCCCTTCTGAGCGGCCACATTGCTGTAGACTCATTGCCCCTCAAGTTAGAGCTTCTGGCAGGTGTGTGCTTTGGGGCCCATCGGTTCAGTTTAGCGAACCCGAGGCAAGGGTTTCCTGTGGGCTCTTCTTGTATACGAGGCAAGGTATAAAATCGAAGGTCACAGTTCATATCCTGAAGGAGTATATAGCTAAGAGAGATGACGGTGATACTAGTCCCTGTCGTTTGTGACCGTGCTCAGCGTGGTGCAGACTTCATGTTCATTCCATCAGGCTTGTGGGGCATAGGGATTCCCACCATGACGGATGCAGGAAGGCCGGTTTGCAGAGCAGGAGCGACGTGGCCCTCAGCTAGCAGGTGGAGGCCCCATGCCAGGACCCGGTGCTGCTCACCCAGAGCCTGGGTCCCAGGCATCCCATGTGGCTCCTGCTGGTTTGCAAAGAACAGGATCCGTGGAAGAGATCCTGGTACTCCGGGGGTCTAGACGAACCAGCGTTTGACACGGAGCCAGGCTGAGGAACGAGGGCACTGCTCACTCTCTGGGGTGACCACACGAGCGCTCCTGTGGTGCTGGGTGAAGGCGCAGAGCCCCAGTGGGGACAGAGAGAGAGAGGATCTGTCAGGGCTTTGTTAGCTGCAGGCAAGCAGGGGAAGGGGCTACTCACGAAGCCTCCGGTCACATGGTGACGTGGCCTCATGTCCCCCCCCATGGGGGTTTCATGTCCCCAGTAGAGTGAATGAGCCCAGTTTCATTGTTAAAAGTAGCAGAGAGAGGGGCGCCTGGGTGGCTCAGTGGGTTAATCCTCTGCCTTCGGCTCAGGTCATGATCCCAGGCTCCTGAGATCGAGCCCCGCATCGGGCTCTCTGCTCAGTGGGGAGCCTGCTTCCTCCTCTCTCTCTGCCTGCCTCTCTGCCTGCTTGTGATTCTCTCTGTCAGATAAATAAATAAAATCCTTAAAAAAAAAAAAAGCAGACAGAGAAAGCTCTGCTCCTGCCCCTTAGTTTTCCAGCGCTGAGGGCAGAACCTCGGGCTTAGGAAGAAAACAAAACTGGTGACCTTGGTGAGGGGGCTTCTGAAAAGAACTCTCTACCACTGAGGAAGCATGTTTAAAACCTTCAGGGCTTTATATAAACTAGGATCCAAAATATAAAACCCTTGAATTTTATCATGATCTTCTGCTAACAGATGCCACTTAATAAATCTCCTTTTTGAACATTAGATTAACTTATTTTTTCCTTAAAAAACAAACGGCTGGAACCCTTGTAGGTCTGCTCATTGTCTTTCGTGTCTCTTTAGTCATAGAAAGACAATTCGTCATGTCAAGACAACTGATGTATTCTTCTTTGAATTCCTCTAATACTAATAAAAGTTTGGTTTGCTGGCAGCACATTCTTCAGTTTGAATTGTAAATAGTGACAGCTGTGGGGCATCGTGCTCGGAAAGGGATAGTGTCTCATAATTACATAAGGAGTCGGGGCGGATTTCCTGAGCATGAACAGGATCGGCATGTTTGGGTCTCGAAGATAATGTGCCAGGAGCGGAAGTGCTCCGAGCGCTTGCTCAGTCCTTTCCTCTTCTTAAATATGTTTCAAGGTAATTGAGATGTTCACTGGTGTTTATTTATAATTTCCGTTTAAATTCCTGACAAATGAGGGATAGAGGCGCATTTTTCATTAACTAAGGTTTTTCTAGTCCATTTTCTTATTTCTTTCAGTTTGTGGTTTATGTGTTGTAAGAGGAGATAAAGAGCTTTGTTGGGTCCCCTGCTGCCATGAGCACCAGTCTGATTTAAATTTAGAAGGGTCGCTGGATCGCGGTGCTGTCCCCTGTTCGTACTGTTTATGTTGTGCACGTAACACTCGGGGTGTAATTTAAATACAACACAGCGTACTTCTAAAGTGTACAATTTGATATAAGCGCATAGTCCTGCAGCCACCGCCACGGTCAAGTTCTAGAACCTTCTGTCACACCTTGCATTTCCCTCGTGCCCCCGTCCCTGTGTCTGACCCCGCTGTTGTGACTGAGCGCGTCATTGCGAGCAGGCTGTGGTCAGAATAGGGGATGTGTCCCTGTAGATTGTCCTTAAAATGTATCTTGTGATGCTGTCTAAAAGCTCTCAGTGTCCCTCATAAAGGGGACGGGAGATGGAGGGCTGCACCAAGGCTTGGTCGGGGCTCCGACTCAGGCAAGCTAGGCCTGACTTTCTCTGGAGAGCCTGCGCTGGCCAGGCCCATCGATCTGGGGGAGCTTTTCGCCACAGGAGGGTGACGTTGCTGGGGAAGATCTTTTCCAAGGTGGGCTGCTTGTTAAAATGAGAAGCCGTGCTGTTTCCTCCCTCACAGATGGCTGTTTGTATTTCTGCAGAAGAATTGAAGGAACATTTGCTGGGAGATAATGCTCTTGACAGAATCTTCACTTTGGGTAATTGTGAATATCCTGTTAGCTGGGACAATGAGGTCAGACTTTGGACATTTCTTGAAGATCGAGCCTCGCTTCTTTTAAAAACATACAAAACAACTATTGAGGTAATTCGATGGCTTCAATGAGGATTTGAGCTTTGGCATGTTTTCTGGGATTTTTAAGAGGAGATTCCATCCTAAATGTAAATGGCTTTTGTCAGCAAAATCGTTGTATATCTGACATTTTTCATTCAACTTATTAATATTTTCCTACTTAACACATTTATACTTGACCAAAAGAATTCTATTGAGGCGTTGTTGGCTAGAAGGAGAATCTTAAAAATGATTCAACACTTTTCTGGAATTTTGAGTTTTCTTTTGTGCTTTCCAGGTTTACCATTGCCCCACTAACTTCACATGCTCCTCCATTCATTCATTCATTCATTCAGCCCGTCGGTGAGCCCTGGGGCTGGCAGTGCACGAGACAGACAATGGAACCATTTTTAAATAAGCCAAGTTCCTTGTCAGATGTGGTGGGACCCCATTTGATTTAGGCTCACCGTTTTGGTTTTATGATTTGGTTTTACTTTCTTGGGGTGTAATTTAAATACAACACAACGTACGCTTCTAAAGTGTACAATTTGATACAAGCGCATAGTCCTGCAGCCACCGCCACAGTCAAGTTCTAGAACCTTCTGTCACCCTTTGCATTTCCCTCGTGCCCCCGTCCCTGGCAACAACTGATCTGCCTTCTGTCGCTGTGCTCTTTCTGATTTAGACTTCTTATCATTAATTTTGCTCTTTTTCATTTCCCAGGAAGACAAATCCTTCTTGAAAGACCACGACCTTTCTGTTCGCGCAACAATGGCCATCAAGCTGCGCTTAGGAGAAAAGGAGATTTTGGAAAAAGCGGTGAAGAGCGCGGCCGCAAACCGGGAGCACTACCGCAAGCAGATGCAGGCGGGGGCCGCGCTGCCCCGGTGCGAGGAGAGCAGCGCGGCGGGCGTCAGGCTGCCCCTGGCCTTGCGGAACCTGGAGGAGGAGGCCGGCGTGCAGGAGGCCCGCACCCTCACGGAGGCCGTCAGCAGGGCGAAGGCCGTGGAGAACGGGCTCGTGAATGGCGAAAACTCTATCCCCAACGGGACCAGGTCAGAAAAGGAAAGTTTAAGTCAGGAGGAAAGTAAAAGAGCGACAGAAGGCACCAAAGAATGTTCTTCGGACAGCACGGAGGGCGGGAGCGCGCAGTAGCCCGGAGAGGGCGCCGTCGCTGGGGAGTGCGGTTGAGTGGAAGTTCACGAACCGTCCCTTAAATCGCTGTGTTTTCTTGTTCACTTTCTTCTTTCTGCAGAGAGGAAAAGATGTTTTTGCTGCTTTATATAAAAATGATTTTTTTTTAAGTTATTTAAAAAAAATCTAGCTTCCCTCTTTGATTAAGATTGCCATCTTGCTTCTGGGCAAAACAAGTTATCAAGCCACCACGAGGTGCTTTGGAAGATTCTGTAGACCCATTGTGGGCAAATGTGTTTTCTTCCTGGGGAAGAATGCGGTTCTGCTGTCAGCTGTGCTTTTGTGGGCCTGTCATCCTGACAACCGAGGGAGAGCCGCTCTGCCTCCTGCCAGCAGGACTGGGTGGCGGCGCTCTGGGGGCTCAGCGGGGGCGGGGGCGGGGGGAGGTTGCACAGCACAGAACGGCCTTGGGGTTTGGCAACTTGAGGGTCGGGGCAAAACCTTTCCCCCTCTCCCCCCAAAAATAACACCCTGGTACTGAAAGAAAAGTGAAGGTGGCAACCTTATTTTTAATAGTTTTAAATGTTGATGATAATCCTAATTATATAAAGACACACACACACATCTAGTGATTTCTAAAGATTCATCTACCTTTTGTGTTTTGTTTTACTGTGTTAAGAACTTGTCCTTCCTCCTTGAATCACAGTAGGACATGCATCATTCTAATTTCCAGTGTTGCCTCTGATTTTAAGGTGTTGCGTTTGATTTCCCGCGTCGTCCTGGAGCGGCTGCGGACGGCGGCCGCCCCCAGCGCGCCGTGGCGGTGTCGAAGTGAGGCGGCTCCCTGGCTTTTCTGGTTTTCACAACAAGCTAGAGATTTTCAAAGCTACACTTTTGAGTAAAAAGCCTTATTAAAAGGAAAACATGATTAATATTTTCTGTCTGTTCCTTTTCTTTAAGTGGGGACAGGGCCTTTGAACTGAGCCCCGACGCAGGCCTCCTGCTTGCTCTCAGAGCAGGCTGGAGCCGGTGTGAACGCGGCCTGCGGCCCGAGCTGTGCCTGCCCTGGGGAGGCAGAGGTGCGGGATGGGCCCAAGGTCGCAGCTCCCCGGCCTGCAGGGGGCTGCCTGGGGAGGGCCTGGCGGCAGCAGGCACACACCAGCAGGAGCTCTCTCACGGCCACGGACGGCCAGTCTTCCTCAGCTGTGAGTTCGCACATGGTCTCTGAGGTCCTGACCGTGAAGGGCATCACTCCCGTGTGAATTATTAGCCCCGCCGTTTTGCTGACCAGTGCTACACACAGGTCGTCTTAAGAACGTTCTCCCTGTTTCTCCTCGGAAGAAGTCGTGGGTGTGCAGATGAGTTGCTTAATCCTGCACGAGGACACGTTGCCTCCCAGAGCTCGGGGCGGTTAGACACGAGGGGCAGGTTTCACTCTTCCTCGGGGCTGGCAGCGTCTTCCTGTGCGGGCTGACGCCCGTAACTCGTCGTCGATGGGCCTGCGGCTCCGACCCGGACGGCAGGCTCGCCCGTCAGCTCGCATCGGAGCGCGTCCCCAAGATGCGCGGAGCCTGTAAAACCCACAGGTCGGCTTCCAAAAGGCAGCGCTGCGCGTTTGAGGCGCTGTCTGCTCTGGCGTGGAAGCCCCCCATAGACCGACCACGACTTTAATCACCGATACGTCTGTAGATATATTTTCTCGTTGCTTTCCAAGTTAAGTCTTGGATTAAATACATCCTTGGAAAAATTATGTACAACTGAGATGTAAAATAGTGTCATGAGATCGGGTGGTTGTCAGAATATTCCCCGGAAAAGATGCGAGTCCAGACGGAGCCGGCAGAGCCGTGGGTGGGAGTCGGGCTTCAGGTCCTGGCCCGCACCCCACGGCTGATGGGGTCGTCACAGCCCCCGGGACTCTGTTTCTTCTCTTACTTGCACGGTGATGATCAGAAGTCCCTGCTTAAAAATTTGAAGACTGGTCTGACCACTGACTCCCCCACTGGCAGGTCTGTTTGTCCAGATAATTGGACCAAAGAGTGATTGTATGAATTAGGCTCTGATTCAAGGACAGTCTTTGCCTTTGTGACCTAGAAATGGCCATCATAAGAACAGAACTCTTCTTTTTTTTTTTTTTTTAAAGATTTATTTATTTGAGAGAAAGAGAGAGTGTGAGCACACAGAGGGAAGGGGAGAAGCAGACTCCCCGCTGAGCAGGAAGCCCGACATGGAGCCCCATCCCAGCACCCCAGAATCACGACCGGCTGAGCCACCCAGGCGCCCCAAGGTGGGAAGACGGAGAATCTGTCGAGCAACCTCGCCTCCCTGAGTTGGCCGGACTTGCCCACGGCCGACGGGGAGGCCACGGCACCCATTAGTCACCCTCCTGCCCCGTTTGGGCGCAGCAGAGCCAATGCTGGTGCACAAACACTTGGAACCGCAGCTCAAGCATTTGAAAATCGAGGAAAAGTGATTAAATTGGCATTGAAGAACCCTCATTGCCATCTGTCATGAAAATAGACCTTTCTCTCAAATCATTTTAACAAAGTTTACTTTTTTCTTAATGCTTTTGGATATGAGGCTGTTCAGGCTAGTCTCTGGACGTATGCCAGCCTCTGCTTCTGTTTCTCAGCTTTGTGTGTTATTTGTGTAAACACTTAGCAATTAGATTTCACCAGCCTAGAAAAACCACCCAGTTTCTCCACGCAAACTGGCAATTGATAGGTGACTTCCCCCAATAGTTCCTAGAGCAGGCTCACAATGTCGTATGTATGTATGTATGTGTGTATTTTGAGAGGGGGAGAGAGGGTAAAACATTAAAAATATTCTCAGGTTCCCAGTACGATGCACAGGGTTATGCTAAATTAAGCCTCCACTAAACATAGTGATTTTTCTGTAAATCGTGACTTACCGTATTTCCTTGGTGGTTAGTATGTACATGTTGGAGTGAAAGAATTGAGGGAAAAAAAACCCCAAACCCAAAACCGAAGAAAGTACCTGTGACTTGAGCTTAGCACTAAAACAGGACTGTCCGTAAAGAAAATGGGGAGTCGTCGTGGTGTCCGGTTTGGGGGGTGAGTTTCAAAAAGCCCAGATCTTCAAGTGCTGTAACCATGGCTACGGGAAGAAGCTTTTTATGTGATATATTGTGCCATGTTCATATTACTGATCTGGCAAACCGGCCCGTTCAGTCGGGTATGGCGGATGCCCCCAGCCAGGATTTGGGCTCAGTCAGCTTTGCATGTCGGTTTCAGGCGCCTCATCGGGGTCAGCCTGCTGTTTCCATCCGCAGCCCCTTATGTAACGTAGCCCTGAAATCCTGGGTGTAAACTGAAATTGAGTAACTGGGATTGTGTTTAAATGCACTGGTGGAGGGGGGTTATTCACACGACGGGGCGCTGCAGTGCTGGTCCTGGGTGCGCCGGGCTGAGCAGGAGGAAGTCCTGATGTCCCCGGAGCAGCGGGCGGTGGGCCCAGTCACAGTCTCCACAGAGGCACAGCCGGAGCCATTGGGTGGGGAGGCAGAGGGCCCCCGAGGGAGGGAGCACTTTCTCAGGACACCCAGCCCGGTGACTCTGGTGAAGACGGTGTTCTCAACGTGCCGGTGCTCTGGGTTTACTAATGGCTTTGCAGAGGCGCGGGGAGGCCATCCCCGGTGGCTCAGGGTGTGGATTCCAAACACAGACCCGGGTTCTTCTCGCTGCGGGACCAGGCACAGTCCTTGGACGTTTTCGTACCCTCCTGTAGGGCATCCGTGCTTCCAGTCCCTCGCAGGTCCGGGCCGACCAAATGAGCTCATACAGAGGCTGGTGACCTGCTCACCATTCAGGAAATGTGTTACTGCCCCACTCTGAGCCGTCATCAGGAGGCAGGAAATGTCCAGGGGACCGCGGGGAGCAAGAATGACCCCCGCTCCGCCGACACGCAGCTTGCCTCTGTCCGTGGGTTTGAGGAGCTTCCGACCCGGGCTCAGCGGGAGTTGTGATCCTGATGCAATGGCAGCTCCTGTGAGTAATGCAAGATTCCCGGGAGACCCTCGGCCGCCCTGGAGGTGGGGCGGCCGCCTGAACAAAGGATCGGGCCGACGCTGCCACGTGTCAGAGGGGTAGACTGGGTGCTCTGGTACCCCGGGGGTGGGGAGCGGGGAGAGATGCTAGAGGAAGGACCTCCGACGGGCTGTTAGGGGCCTCTGCACCCTGCGGCGGGGACAGGGAGAGCCAGGAGGTCCCCGCCTCCCAGGGAGGAGGGCTCCTGCAGGGACTGAATCCCGAAGACCACGCCCAGGAATGAAGACGCTTCTTTAGGCGGAAGGAGGCGCGATCGCCAGCCCCGGGACACCCCGGTGCCGCGGCCCGCGTGTCCTTCAGAAGCGGGAAGGCAGAGAAGCCAGTCTGCGGACCCGCAGCATGATTTCCGGAGTCGGGGGCGTCCACGCAGACGGTCACGTCTCTCGGCTTCGACTCACACGTGCGCGTGTGTGCGTGCGTACGTTTTTGGACGCGAACACGCACGCAGACACGAACGTATGCACACGTGCACATGGCTGCGTGCGTGCGTACGTGCGTGTGCACGGCGCCCCGTCAAGACGCGCGTCTTCACGTCCAGGCGACGGAGAGCGCCCGGCGCGGCGCCGCAGCTCGCGGGCACGCGCACTGAGCCGTGCAGGCGGGGCTCCGCGGCCGTGCTGGCCCCCCCGGAAGCGGCCGCCGCCGCCCCCCGCAGCCAGGCTGGCGTGGAGTCTCACCCGTTTCCTTCCGCACCCCGACCCTTCCAGAGTGTTCTAGGAGAAGAGGACCGCGTTGTGGCTTGAACCTCAAAGCAGCCTTTCCTGTCTGAACAGCGCGTGGCTCCGGAGAAGCTACTTCTAGGCTGACCAGGGCTGCAGAAACCCGGGTGCACGACCCGGTGGTTGCTCTCGGGGCCGGGGCCCTGTTTCCTCCCCTTCTGCAGAGGGTGCCAGGAACCCCGCTTCCCGCATGCGCCCCGCCCCTGCCAGCGCTCCCGTCCCATCCGCACACGCTGTCTGCCCTTCATGCACGGGACCTTCGCTCTCCGGGAGGGGACCCCTCGCACGAACGTCCGCTCCAGTGTAAATGCCTGGTCAGGCTCCGTCCAAGAATATTTGCATCTGAACCTCCAACCCACATTTCAGACCCGAAGAAGCTGTTCGTCCAGGAAACCCGCCGGGCGCTGACACCAGGCAGACCTAGTGTGCAGTCCTAAGCGCTACTTTCTCCACCGTGGTCCGGGCACCGCGGCAGGCCTCTTGAGGTTCAAGGCCTCGATTTTCTTCTCTGCGGCATGGGCTGATGACGGTGGTTGCCGGGAGGAAGAGCCGTGAATTTCTGGGCAATTCTGGCGCGGTGCCGGGAGCAGAGTAGGTGCTCAGGAAAGCGCTCCCGGTGTCACGGACGTGTCGTGGCGGTGAACCTGGGAGCTCCACCGGCAGCGGGACCCCAGGCTCCACATCCTGAGGGAGTGGACGCCACGTCTTCCCGCCAGGCCTGCGGTCACGTGAGGCCTGTGTGTGCCACGTACTGTGGCACGGTCTGTGTGTGTGCTGTGTGTGTGCTGTGTGCCACGGTCGTACTGTGTGCCACGGTCGCATCCACCAGGCGACACCCCAACCCGGCAGCTCTCCCAAACCGACAGCAGTTACTTCTCTCCCATGTGCCTGTCGTCAGCAGGGAGACCCGTCCTAGAACAGGCACGTCTGACTTTCTTGGCTTTCGGTTCTCAAGTAAACCTCGCAGGCAGCTCAGAGCGAACCCTCCCCGGAGCGCAGGCGCCTCTGACGCGTGAGGGCCGCCCCGCAGGCCCCCTGTGCTCTAGCCGGCTCCAGTCCTGGGGCCCCCGACCTGCACCTGCAGAAACACTTCCCGCTTTTTCACAAGAGACTTACAGGGCAAGTTTGGGTCTATTCGGGCCCCGGCAGCTGTGACAATGGGCAGCTTCTTGGTTACGTCCTCCGATGAAGTAAGTGTCATGCCTGGGAGACAACAGGTCACGACAGTCCGGAAGCGCAGGTGGAACACTCCTTGGGTTTTCCAAGGACCAGGACGGGTGTTTGGGAAAGTTGGAGCAGGGGAAAGGAGGGCTGGGATTTCCTTCCCTGCTTTGCGCTCAGTGCCAGGCATCAGGCCAGTCAATCAAGGGCACGTTCGCCGCCTCCGTCCCACGTCGCCAGCCGCCTCCTCCCCGGCAGCAGGTGCTGCTCTCGCCGTATCAGCAGCTCCGAGGGAGGTGGCGTTTGACAGAAGAGCCCTGACCTAGGGCTGTTGTCCCGACACTGGGGTGCTGGGCAGGTGTGGGGTGCGCGGCGGCCTGTCGTGGGCTTTTGCTGCATGTGCAGGTGGGGTGCTGTGGAAGCCGGGACCCTGCGGCAGGGACATCGACCAGCTCAGCACCGGGTTGCAGACGCGGTGGGCCCAGCCTGTTTGCTGAGTAACTGGGGAGAGCGCGTGGCGTGCCGGAGCCCGGGAGCACTTGGCTCCCGGCTCTTACTTCGCGGTGACCGAGAGGCTGGCTCCCTCAGGGACGCACTGGGCCATTCAGTCGGACGTGGCCAGGGGAGGGGCAGGGGGTGAGGAAGGCCGTCCAGCGGGCCAGGCCGTGTTCTCAGGGGCTCGGGACAGCAGGGGTAACTGAACAGCCTCGAGGGACAGGGGCTTCCCCACCAGGACCCAGACAGACTTGACCTGCTGCCCAGGTGGTGCCCAGGGACCCCCATCCAGATGGAAGGGGCAGACGGCCAGGGCCCAGTCGCACAGACGACAGAGTGTGGGCCTGGTCAGTCAGACGACGGAGTACGGCCCCTGCCGGTCAGACGACAGAGTGTGGGTCCGGTCGTGATATGGAGCTCACAGGTGTGTCACCCCAGGGTCTCGGTGCCCTAGGGACTCATCCCCTTGTTGCTTCCTTGATGCGCTCTGGGGCAGTGACCAGCAGTGACCCAATACCTATATGTGCTGGGCACCACACCATGCTCCGGAGTGCATGGCGCATGGCGCAGGTGCTTGCTGACAACCGGGGTGGGAGCTCACGGAGGACGCCACTGGCCCGGCCCGAGGATGCCACGGACTTCCCTTTTTCTACTCGTAACAGCAAGGAGCCCAGCAGGGCTTTTTTCCACCATCTACAACATCGTAGGCAGACCTGCTTGCTCTTTCTCCATCTAACCTACCCCCTTCTTCCCCCTTCCTCCCCCTTCCTCCCCCTTCCTCCCCCCTTCATTTCTGTCACCAAACAACAGAGAAAGTGCCTCTGATTTCTTTTCCCATCTCCACTTAAGTGCTCTGAGAACGTGTCTCTGGGAATGGGGGTCATCTTCAGGTTTCCTGACATTCTGGGATGTTCCGAGTGAGTGGTGGAATTCCAAGAGGGGACCCAACGTCACGGCTTTAGAGGGACTCTGTAAGTGACAGTAAAGTCCCTGTGTGCTTTGCGGAAACAAACATGTTCTGAGGCTGGCCTGGGAGAGCACACACCGTGGGGATTGTGCCCCTTTGCCCCAGTCCTGTCAGCAGACACCCGTCCCTGGGTGACAGCATTTGAGAAGCGACCTGTTGATCCCGTGTGGTGTTGACCTGACTGTCTACCAGTTAACGGGACAAATCACGGGGCCTCCCTATCCTCCACGGACAACTAACAAGGAAAGGAGAGGATCCAGGGTCAGTGAGAGACCGAGTCAGGCGTAGAAGCTGTCCTCAGTTTCCGCTTCATTCCTGGGGCTTGTCCTGTCGTTCATGGCTCGAGCCACCTTTGGTCGAAGTGGCCAGGCTCTCTGTCCATGAACAGTGTCTTGCAGTGTCTAGAAACCAAGTGAACAGGTATGCTCCCCTGAAACAAATACAAGACGACTCGCGAAGGCATCGGATAACCGCAGGCTAACTCGAAGGAAGCCGGGACTTCCAGCAGCAATTAAATTGCGTGATTGGATACAGGGAAATTTTTATAATTGCCCACAGGTAGCAATTTATTAGGATAGATGTTACTTATGACATGTGTCAAGAAGGTCAAAGTTTATACTTCCTTGGACATTAACCTAATCTTTGAAACTCTTAAAGTTACACTTTTTGGTCATTAATTTTTTTACAAGCAGAGATTTTGACAATTAACCCAGTTAATAAAGGTCAAATTTCAATTTTTTTTTCCAATTTCTGGAGCACTTAACTTATTCGTTTTTGAAAATGGGCAGATAGAGGATGATAAGTAGTTATTAAATGAGTGCAGGCTGTAGTCCCGCTGTCAGAGTGACGGTCATGAAACAGCCGATCCTGGAAGAAGGGAGCTGCTGTGTATCTGATGGCCGGGGGGTAGATTACAAGCCGAGGAAATAGGAAAATTAAGCCCCAATACTGTGTGCAGTTAGTAGGATAATATGAGTACGTGCGCTTGTTAAATCATCTCAAGGTTCTAGCCATTCAGCTACGCAGACTTCAGGCTTCAACGGTTGAATCTGCACATTTTAAAATAAGCGATTTCTGCAAACTCGCACAAAGTACAATGTGAATTAAGAACCAACGTGTCACCTGCCAGGCTGCGTCCTTCAGATGAACCCACAGGCGGGCCAACGGCAGACAAGGCAGCTGAGTAGCCCTGACCAGAGGGCGGGCGCCGTGGGAGCCCTGCGCCCCCTCCCCCACATTGCCCACGTGGGCACCCCCAGCCCCCAGAATGGACAACGCAAAGCAGAAAGAACCTGCAGAGCCCTCTTTTGCCACCTAAAAAAGATAAAGCAAACCTCCCTTCCCGTTGTCATGAAAACCTCCTAGCGCTGAGGCTCAACTCCCCACAAGCCTTCATGCAGGCTCCTACCTGCCTCCCCAACCCCGTCCCCGTCCCCTGCTCCGACAGTGCCCCCTGGTGACAGCGTCCCCTGGTGGTGGCGTCCCTGGGAACCAACCGTCCCCAGGAGGCTGCCCAGAGAAAGGGAGCCCAGTGCCTGCATCCCGTACCCTTGGGAGCAGGTCCCTTTTCGGACGTAGCCAAGCTCCTGACCTTAAGGCAGGCTTTGTTGTTGCTGCCGTTGTGCTGGAGAAATAAAGCCTACTTGGTACTGATGTGCTCAACATTAAAGAACCAGTACGTCAAAAACACGTGTACCTTGCACCCGTGTACCCCACTACACCGATGATGTGCAAGGAGCCAGCGCCCTGTATCCTCCACCCCCACCCTCTGGCCCTCCCCTGCGTCCCCACCTGCTTCTCTGTACTGAAACTCTAGAGCGGAGGCCTGGGCTGCCCCCGTGCGTTGCACGCTGACCCCTTGCAGTGGCTCTCCGAGGTCCTCCTAGCGGCTCTATCTGCTGTTCCTTGCATGTGGCAGGTGGCCACAAAAGGGCAAAGTAAAAGGAAGTCCAAGTCAGTGAGCTCAGCCAGAGGGCGTGAGAGTGTGACTAAAAACAAAACCAGTCCTGCTAGACATTGTTAGGGGTGACTTTGCCTTCCTGCTCTGCTCCCAGCAATCCTACCAGCCTGTGCCGGCGGACGGTGTGCTGGGGCGGAAGCTGCAAGTCCTCGGGAACTGGTGGCATTTGCAGCAAGTGCCACCTGCACGGACGGCACAGGGAGGAAAAGCCGGGGAGCAGAGCAGCATCTGCCGATCCCCGAAATATCCCCGCGGGCTGCAAACGTGGGTTCCATCTGAGCGCACCTGATGTCTGAGCCCTTTGTGGGACTTGGTGTTAAAATAAGCTGTTGTGTCCTTGCCAGGAAACTGCAGGAAAGATGACTTTGGTCTCGCATTTTTCTTCCTCCGGACCTCCAGCACCCATGCGGGACCTGCCCTCTGCCCTCCTGCCGTCTCTCCTCCCGGCCTCCTTGGCAACCTCCTCAGTCCTCCTGCTCCACGCCGTCCATCCATCCTCCCTCTTTGCTACTCCGACGACGGCCCCCGTTTCTACAAACGGGATCACCTCATGGATTTTATTTGATCTACAATTTGCTCAGTGTTTACTGGGACCCAGACTCCCCACCGCCCCACCCCCCCCAATGGGACCAGGGCTGGTCTGGGCACGTCAGAAGGACAAGTGACCACATGGAGGGGGCCCAACCGCAGCAAAGAGCCGGGCAGTTTTCCCGGTGGGCAGGGAGGTAGGTGGTGCCTGGCCATTCTGGGGCTGGGGGGCTGATCCAGGGGCCGAGTGAAGTAGAGCAAGGGCCCTCCAGAGGGAACCTAATCCCTGTCACGGAACTGTCCATGCCAGGCAAGCTTGGTTTTTCTCCAGGGAGGGACTCTCTGAACTTCTCCGAGGTCCCTGTGGGGCCCTCTGTGCACTGGGGGGACCAGGCTGGTGCTAGAAGGTGTCTGGGTATATCTGGAGCCGTGGACATGGGGCAGGCAGGGAAGGGAAGGCAGCCCTGGGGGTTGCCTCAGACCCCCTCTTCCGCCACTGCCTCTTCGATCAAGGCAGGGTCTTTAACTGAACTCGGGTTTCTTGGTCTGTAGGATAGGAGCGAGTCAGGAGGGTGGAAAGCACCAGCATGAACCTAAACCCCCAGAGGTATGCTTGGGAGGGACGTGGGGACTGGCACAGGCGTGTCTCACCAGGAAACACAGCACATTCTTCGTGGGGAATGGGTGTTTCGCTCAGTTTTGGCAAATTTACCCAAATCTAAAGTGTTTGGGGAGCCACTGCTGTGAGCCCCTTCATCCTCTTTTCAAGGTCACAGTGAATCTGCCCCGTCTTCCTTTTCCAGCAAAGCCTCCACCTTCCTCTTGTTGGCCCTGCTAGTGCTGGGGTTGAGGTGAAGGCCTGCATGCACGGGAGGAGGGGCTGGGACTGTCTCTCAAAGCCCAGGGTTGATTCAGGATGAATAGATGGGACTTTTTCCTTTTAATCACATGGAGGAAAACTCCACCATAATGAACAAAGTCAAGGGGCGCCTGGGTGGCTCAGTCGATTAAGTGTCCGACTCTTGGTTTTGGCTCAGGTTCTGATCTCAGGGTTCTGAGCTAGGCTTGGAGTCTGCTTGAGATTTTCTCTTTCCCTCCGCCCCTCCCCACCTGCTTATGCTCTCTCTCCCCCTGCCCACCCCCAAACATAAATAAATAAATCTTTAAAAAAATAAAGTCAAAAGTCAATAAGCTGGGAGAAAACATTTACAACATTTGCTGTGGACAAAGGACTAGTATCTCTATTATATAAAGAACTCTTACTTGCATGGAACACTGGGTGTGGTGCATAAACAATGAATCTTGGAAGACTGAAAAAAAAATAAAATTACAAAAAAAAAACAAAAAAAAACCTCTTACAAATTGAGAGACCAAGGATCAAAAACTTGAAAGAAAGTGGGAAAAAGATGAATACACAGTTTACACACATTAAAGTCATCAAACCTGGAAAAAGCCTCCCAACCCACTCATCGTTCAGAAACGCAAAGCAGCCCCGCGCACTGTTTCTGTCCTATCAGACTAACAAACATCAAAACGTGACCACACCCTCTGTTGGCGAGGCAGTGGGGCCCCCCAGGCATGCTGCATGTGGATCTCATGCAAATTTGCACAAAGATTTTGAAAGGAAACTTGGCGACACTAAACAGAACCCCCTCTCCCCCCCTCACACACACAGGCAGCCACTTACCTCTCGATACTGCAGTCCTACTCCTGGGGCTTGGTCCTGAAGACACACCTGCAAAAATAGAGTTACACAAGGTGACTCGTGATGACATTGTAGGTGCAAGATAAGGGAAAGCAATCAGAAGTTCACAGATAGGAGAAGGGCTGAGTAAGTCTGGTACCACACACCGTGGAGCATTACCCAGCCATAAAGAAGCAGGGCCAGAGCTCTGTGAACTGATGTGGCGTGACTTCCAGGACGAACGATTAAGTGCAAACAACAGAGAATGAGAGAGTTCTGTGGCACCTGATCCTTGTAAGAAACAGGGAGATCTAGGACAGTCCACACGCACCTGCTCATTTGCATACAATCTATACGGGAAGGATAAAGTCCACACTAAAGACGCGTCCAGCAGCGGGAGGGCTGGCAGGGCTCTGAGTGCCCTTCAGTCCGGGGCTGACTCGCCAGCTGGGCAATGTTTCCTAGCCCTTCACACAGCCCCCCAAATAACCCGAATGTGCCAGGGTGGGGGGCGCCCCGAATGGAGTCAAAGCCCCAGCCATGAGCCACACAGGTGACTTAGGTGACCTTGAAGGCCTGGGGACGCACCTCTAGATGGCGATGTCCTGCTGGGCACCGCAGGGCCGCGGGCGGAGGAGCCGCACCTGCAGCCGCTGAGCTGTTTCTCACTGCGGGGCAGGTGGGCCGCTCTGAAACCGCCCTCGAGAGTCGCGGGCGCTAGAGGACGACGAGTCACCACGTTGGCTCGGAAGAGGGGGGTTTCCCTCTGTTGGAGAAGCAAGCTGCAGCTGCGGAAAAGGGCGCCCGGCTAAAGTGGCCACATGGTGCGGGAAGCGAGGGTGTCCCTGTGAACTCACGGCTTGCACGGCGCGCTGTGATGGGCGGACACGGAACCATGGGTGCGTGTGCTTGGGGCTCTGCACGGGGCGAGCACCTGCGTGCCCAGTCCGTCTGCCGAGTGGCCTGGAAGCCGTGAACCACAGGGACAATGGGCACCCCCCAGAGCCCCATCCCGGTTTCAGAGGAGCACCCCCAGTGAAAGCTCATTGGAGGGGTGGTCT
This sequence comes from Mellivora capensis, assembly GCA_004024625.1. NCBI lineage: Eukaryota > Metazoa > Chordata > Mammalia > Carnivora > Mustelidae > Mellivora > Mellivora capensis. The sequence continues at coordinate 1,080 of PISX010017677.1, read as the reverse complement.
CGGCCCTGGGGCAGCAAGGATACCAGATGAGCTCGGGGGAGCCTGCGGCGCCAGGGAGATGGTGGGGCTCGTGGAGAGAACACAGGAGGCAAAAGGAAGCGGGCCCCGAAGCCCAAACGGGGACAATTTGTGCAAGAAAATAAATAATAATAGGACTGGATTATAACAGAAGACAATAAACACCCACAAGTCCACACTGATCGCATCAAGTTGGTAAATAAATGGGGAGAAGGGACAGTTCTTCCTTAGAGTCGAGTTCCTACGGTTACAAGGAGAGAATTAAAAACAGTCACCATTTTGTAGGCAGTATAGAAGCAATAACTGTTTTGGACAAAATCTGCCAACAGGAGCTAAAATCCGCGGACCAGAGTTTGGGAAGTCTCACAGTATCTCGCTCAAGACATTTGTAGTCACTAAGGAAAGATGGAAGCTTGAAGGTGGGGAAGCCTGGCAGATGCCACCATGGCTGGTGACCAAGGTCATCATCACAGTGACTGGACATGGACACCATGAACCCTGACAGCAGGTGTGAGCAAGACACATCACCCCTGTGGGGTTGTTGCCAACAAAGAACCACCCAGAAAGTGTTACAGCTTTGTGGGGGGAGGACCCAGCAAAAGCAACATGGCGGGGATGCCTGGGTGACTCAGTGGGTTAAAGCCTCTGCCTTCGGCTCAGGTCATGATCTCAGGGTCCTGGGATCGAGCCCCACATCGGGCTCTCTGGTCACCGGGGAGCCTGCTTCCCTTCCTCTCTCTCTGCCTGCCTCTCTGCCTACTTGTGATCTCTGTCAAATAAATAAATAAATAAAATCTTTAAAAAAAAAAAAAGCAACGTGGGGTCCCCCTGGTGTCCTGGGGTGGAAAAGGACACAAGTCAAAACCTATGTTTACCGACCACGCTCTGGACGCACGTGGGAGCTGAGGGCTTAAGAGGTTGCTAGGTGAGGAATGTATGGAAACTGCACCATTTTTAGGGCTTTTCTGTAAACCTCAAGGTAGTTCTCGAGACCAAGACAAAACCCTGTGTCCTGGCTGAGACAGCACGGTCTGAATCCTTTCCTGCCACTCACCACTGTGC